>NQII01007493.1:66761-92988 GCA_002778355.1 Clitarchus hookeri
TGTAAGTGGGAGAAATCAGCTAAGATGGCTAAACGAGTGCACTAGGCAAATGGCTGTAAAATATAGGAGATGGGAAACTTGCTTCCATGATTTCTGGGCGGTATGTTATCCTGCTGCTTAAGTAGAAGACAGAATATGAGCCCTACAACATCGAAAGTTGCATCTGCTCACCTGCACCGCTGGGTTTTTACCCACAGGTTCTGCTTGCAGGCTTCCTGTAGTATTGTCGTGTTCCTGTAGTATTATTTGAGGGAATTGCCGGTGGTCTAGGCAATGAGCAAATTAGCTTTGTTTTATTTTCGCTGCCAGGGGCAACCTAGCTGACAAGCCCTGCCTCCTCCTCGCTTTTCCCAGTCTCATTAAAGAGCATGGTTTTCCACACCCTCTGTTTCCCGTAGCATTTCAGTAATGCACGAACAAATTTGAACTTCTTACCCGTCGGAAGGAGTTTTTACGGTGCCTATGCCGGTTTTTTCCCTCCTCATTCTTAGATATAACCTCAGCTATAGGTACACTTAGGGAGGCAGTTCATGGTCCTAATTGCGGGCAAGGCAGCCTTAATCCCTCTCTGCCGTGTTGCACGCCTCTTGCATGAAATTCCCTCTTTTGTAGGCGCATGGGGCCTAGCCCTGAGACGAACCTAAATATCCGGTCCCTACCTCCGACGTACACTTAATACTTACTAAGAGGCTAGGTTAGGAAAAAAAGTATATTGTCTCACTTCATTGTCTGATGCGACAGGTGAGAGAATGTCGCCTCTATCAAGACCTTTGTAGATATAATTCCGGCAAGTAATATTGTGTTCGACTCTTCCATTACAGTATGCATGTTATAATTGGCCGTGCTCGTAATTATGGGTACATATTTTCGCACCAAAGTAATAAAATGCATTATTTTTAATACCTGCTCAAACCAGTGAACCATTACAACATATATTGCATTATACACTGAAGAGCCAAAAAAACTGGTACACCTGCCTAATATCCTGTAGGACCCCCGCGAGCACGTAGAAGGGCCGCAAGACGACGTGGCATGAACTCAACTAATATCTGAAGGTATGCAGGAGGCAATTTACATCAGAATCCTGCAGGGAAGTCCACAAATCCAATGTGCGCCAATTTTAGAAATGGTTGCACGTCTGTCGCGTTTAATGATTCTCCTCAGTCATCGTTTGTCCCGTTAGTCTACGATCTTTTTCCGGCCGCAGCGATGTCGAAGATTTGATTTTTTACCGGATTCCCGATATTCACGGTACACTCGTGAAATGGTTGTAGACGAAAATCCAAAGTTTATCGCTACCTCGGAGATCCTATGTTCTATCTCTCGTACGCCAACTATATCACCACATTCAAACTCACTTAAATCTTGATAACCTGCCATTGTAGCAGCACAACCCGTTCTAGCAACTTTGCCATACGCTTGTTGTCTTATATAGTCGTTGCAGACCGCATCGCGTTATTCTGATTTGTTCCATATCCCTGTTGTTTGCATATGCACGCCTATACCGTTTTTTTTGGTCTCCAGTATATTAGATATATTATTTAAATCAATACATTAGTCAGTATTAACGGTGGCATGCAAGGTGCTACTAAATTACAAAGTAGTGTTCTGAGAATGTTGAACTTCTCTAATAATTCATTTGCATTAACACTCGTCCTTGACGTGATGTTCTGAACCAATAGATGCAATGGCAAACAATACAAAATAACAAGGGAGAAAAGAACACTAAATGAACACTTAAAATGTCCTATGTTAAATTTAAGCTCAAAGGATGCAGTGTGTGTTCCTGCATCATCGACACCAAAGTCCCAAAGCCAAAAGGCCGACACAAATGTAAGGTATACCACATGCACAAGAAAAGGCATGCACGAAAAGTACACACTCGTAGACAACTATTAGGTACTGCTACAAGTTCTTCTTCTGATACGACAGGTGACAGATCGTTTCGCTCTCTTGAATTTACTACCTATATTCCTGAAAACAGGTCCTGAAAAATATCTATTCTTATTGCAACGTGCCCGCCTCATGGCACTGTGAAAACTAATTAAGTTCACAGAAAATTATATACAACTGCTCCCGAAAAACTTTTAACTACTACTAACAATATTCCGTGGCAACGCTCCGTAAGTATAGGCGTTTACGCACGGCTCCTCAGCCATAAGCGCAATGTTAAATAATCAGCGGATGTATATCCGCAAAAACTGAAAACAACTTCCGGGAGAACTTCCGGGAGCAGACAGGCACGTTAATAATTGCAACTGACGTTCAAGGTCAAACCTGTTTTCGTATGTGTTAAAGGGGTCTGGTGTGGGGAAATAAAACTGCTCGTAAATGAAATATAAATTATTAAGCAACATACTCGTGCTCTACATGACCCAATACACGAACATCTCCATTAGTACCAACCAACTTTCTGAATACCCAAATAGCATCACCAAGCTCAAACTTAAGCTTACGTCGGGAATAAAAAACTGAGGATGGTGAAATACTAATAACAGAATTGGAAGTAGCAAAAAACTCATTAATAGCAAACTTCTTCCAACATATAATGTCTCTTGAATCTATTTGACTAAGATAATTCACACTAGTAACAGTAATGTTGTGTGAATGCCTGAGAAAGCAAACCTCCAGAACACCTGCTGGTAAATCCGCCACTGGTAAAACTACATCAGAGTAGAATGGTGCCTGAGACCCAGCTATTGTAAATCATTTACCTTTTCACTCAGGGACCTTTGAGCGAAAGGACCAGAGTAGCTATTTCGTAACATACTACATTTGATGCTTATAATGGAAACATCCTTTGCTATTACATTCCATATATATTACTTACACAATTACAGTTGAAAATGTTTAACCGGTTGCAAGAGCCCAATGTATCATTGTAAGAGTAGGTAAGTAGCATTAAAGAGGCTCTAAGAGTTTTGCACTTGTATTTGTCTGAGAGCGACATGGTCAATACCAGTTTGGAAGGTTTAGAACCTCGAGAGTGCTCCCATTTTGTCTTTGTTGGTAAACCTAACTCATCTGTGGAATTACACAGATTTTGCATCAATTCCCAAAATATTTGGTTAGCTGAGCAGAAATATGAAACATATTCTGGACAGGGCAGATTTCCAAAGAGGTCTAGACCTAACGCTGAACAGTGAACCAGGCATCAGTTCAGTAGATTCAGACACTTCATCCTCCAAATAATCTGATGAGACCAGTAGCACAACTTAAGCTTCATTAAATTCTCATAGTATTCCTATGTGCAATTATTGCAGGGAACCTGGTCACATTATTGCAAAATAGGGCAAAAACCAGACCCGCAGGGACGAAATGTGACCATTCATTCCCGCCAAGCTGGCAACTTTGCCAATTCTCAATACAATGCTCACCTGCTACAAATGGTAAATCTTGTCATCGTTTTCAATATATTTTTTGTCTTTATGACCCCTGTGAAGTGAAAACTTTATATAATACATTTCACGTAAATTTTTTCTTTGTAGTGGCTGTACAAAGGATTGCTACTATTCGTGTTGAGGTAAATTTGCAACCATTATCTGTTAATGGAACAGTACACTCATGATCTGTGCCCACTATTATTTCAGGAAAAGATTTAGAGCAATGGATGAATTTAAATTAAGTGAAATCTGTTAAAGCTTGAGAAATTCAGTGTTACACAGCTTCCAGTGAAGCTGTACCTACGTTGTGCTGTGCAACACTCATATTAAATATTGGGCGTTTCACCTGTATGCAAAAAAGCTTAGTTTAAAAAACCTAGGTGTGTCCTTTATTTTAGGAGCTGACTTCATGGTATGCACGGAACTTTATTGGACATTCAGGCACAACACATTTTCTTTAAATTTTCTCCAATGGACAAAATTATTTCTGCTAGTAGTAAACAAAGTCTACCCACTCTCCTCTGAGGTAAGAGCTAAATCAAAGCTCACTGTTGACATATTTGAACCTTTGGACTAAACACAAAACCCTGCTATAAACAAAATTAGTAAACAATTTTATAAAGTTTTTACATTAGAATTAGATATTATTTATTTGTTTGAAGTATGGAATTAATCTTGTTGACAAGGATTATGTCTCAAGACATACATATAGAGAATCCCAAAATAAAATGAATAAATTAAGGAAACAGGCTCAGGAATAGTCAGTTAAAGTTGTTATTGAACCCTCCACATCACAGTATGTATGTCCAGCCTTTTTGGTTCCAAAACCTAACAGTAAGCACAGAATATTATTTGATTACAGCAAAATTAATAAAATAATTGAAATTGAGTCTGTCCCTCATCCTGAACTTCATTAGTCGTTCAATTGTTTTGTCAAATCCAAACATTCACAAATATTGATCTAAGTGCTGTGTATCTCCAAATTCCATTGCCAAAACAGTCAAAACCAATCACCAGTTTATGTGCCCCTGGAATCTTTATCAGTTTACCTGTGTGGCATTTAACTTGGCCACAGGTGCTGAAGTGCTCACGTTCCTTTAAGATAAATTTTTTTATGATTTGAAATTTAAATATATATACAACTATCTGGATGACCGTGTTATACATACTGAGTCATATGAACAACAATTATCTCACCTTAAATAAAGGCTGTCACATTTGGAAAAGGCAGGTTTAACTGATAACCGAAATGAAGTTAAGTATGATGTCAAGGAAATCTCCTTTCTGGTCGATAGGATTTCGTCAGAAGGAGTTAACATTCACCCCGAGCAGATTAGATGCATAAGAGACTTTATGCCGGACCGGGAGGTTGAAGACATTTCTCATTTGATTGAAATGGTCCATTTTTTTGGAAAATTCATTCCCAAACTCATTGAAAAGGCTGCTCCATTTTACATGCTACGAAAGAAATCAGTAAAAATGTTGTAGGGAGAGGAACTGCAGAAAGCTATTGACGCTCTCAAGAACGAATTTATGCACTCTGTGGTTCTGCAGATGCCAGATTTCTCTAAAGAATTCATACTGCAGACTGATGCTTCGAGTTCAGTTGATGGACCCGTCTTATGCCAGGAGATAAATGGGGCTCGCCAACCTATAGCTCTTGCATCTCAAAGGTCCACTATTTATTAATTTGAATTTCTAGCGGTTTATTTTGGTATCGAAAAAAATTCGGCAATATTTAGAATATGCGGAATTCCTCCTATAAACAGATAACCAGGCGTGTTCGTGGCTTTTGGCTCATCCATGGCAATTTGGCAAAATTGGACGCCAGATCATTAGGATGTCATAAATGAAATTTGGGGGGCAAAACATTAGAGGATTAAATAATATAATAGCTGATGCCCTGTCTTGTATGCTCGATGTTCTCAAAAATAGAGACTATTCTTAAGTTCTTCCAAATAGTAACGTGTTAGTGGAGTTTCCTTTGGCATTTAAAAATTTCGAGGATGATCAGGAAAATGATGAAGAAATAAGTGAAGTATTTACAAAATTAAAATCTGGTTTTGAAAATAAAAATATATTATCTAGCCAAAGGTATTTTATGTCGCATATCCAGTGACAATGTAAATCATGTTGTGTTGCCTACGTATATAAAACCAATGGTTTTCGATTATTTTCATTCCTCGCCTCTAGTTGCTCATTTAGGCACACATAACTATTCAGGCAATTCGAAAGCATTTTATGTGGAAAAGTAAGGATGCTGAAATTTCAGAAAGATTTAAATGCTACATGTTGTACGCTTTGAGTAAGCCTGTTCATCACTCACACCTAGATTTTCTTTCTTCACACATGGCCGAAAAACCTATGCAAAAGCATTTCGTTGATATTGTTGGACCATTTCCAGAAGTAAGTCAGGTATTAATATGTAATTAGTTTGTGTATATGTATTTTCTAAATTTGTGTGATTTATTGTTATTGGATAGACTGATACCATATCCAGTGTTCGTACTCTACAAGCCCGTTTATTTTAAAATTTTGTCTTGCCATCATCAATTGTGTTAGACAGTGGTTCCCAATTCATTTCAAAATTATTTTGTGACATGTGTTTTACTTATGGCATTCGCCGTATTACCTTTTCTCCATATGATCCACCTCCTTCGTATGCGGAGCGTTTAAACTGAAACCTCCGTTCAGCTCTCATTGCTTTTCATGCGATGGAGCATTCTAATTGGCCCAAAAATCATTCTTTGTATTAAATGGCTTTCAACTATGCCAAGCATGAGTCTCCCAAGACCAGTCCATTTAATCTCGTTTTCACTTACCTGACCAATAATTCTTTGCCCAGTTTGTGGCACTTAAATGATTTACCAGATAAACCCTAGGATATTCATCAGGCACTTAAAAACTTAAAATGTGCTCATTTCATGAGCCATATCAAATATGAAACATAGGATTGACAAACCATTTCGTGTAGGTGATCTAGTTTTGTGTAAAGCTCATCCTTTTAGCAGAGCATTTGATAACAAAATGGCTAAACTTTCTTATCGTTGGACTGGTCCTTACCAAATCCAACGTTTCTTAACGCTGGTCACTCCTAGACTTGCCAACCTCAGTTCAGCAACATATATATGAAGGGCTCATGTCTCTCACCCAAAAAGGATTCATTCTGCTCTTTCCAAATGGGATTTGTGTTCTACATTCTAGGAGCTGCAAGCTCTTGCTGTATGTTTTTCTAAAAGCAGTTTTGCTTATTTGGCTGGCCAGCGGCTATTTGTCTTGGCTTTGACTTGGATTTTACAGTGGACTCGTCACATACTGGTCCGCGTATTCTTAAGGTCCGTTCTGTTTGCGCGCCTATAACAATTAAAAAAAAGTCGTGGTACTAGGTTATAGGAAGAGTGTAAATTTTGTGTGTGGATTATATTAAGATTTGGGTTGTTATTGCCAAATATTCTACTAACGTTGGAATTTTTATTTAATGCTTACAATGGGTGACAATACAAAATTTATTCTGGAGTGAATATTTAATTTCGAATTGTGTTCCATTCTCGTCTTGGTTTGTTTTTGGGTTGTGGTAGTAGTTTAGTGACAGTTCCTTTGTAATATTTTCCTTGGGGATGACTTGTACGAAAATGTTTTTCTGATGAAATGTCAATTCCTGGGAAAACACTCCATGAGTGTATCGTGTTCTCGATTTAAGTGTAGTATTTTCACTGAAGCATCATGTACCTCCCCTGCATCATAGTTCTGGCTGTGACAACTTCCTGTATTTAACAGTCACCGTCACACCGTTGGATTCCGGTGTAACCTTTGAACGTGAAGTTGATTTTTGGTTTTCTGACAATACTCACTCAGTAGTGTTAAATTTGGTTTGGTTTCCTTGCAAACTGAGAGTTCAGAACATGAAACTCATGGCGAGAGAACTAGAACAGGCATTCTCTTGAAAATTCTTAATTTGATAAAACTTTTAATTTAACTTCTGTGTATTTAAGGAATAGTCTGACTGCAGTAACTGTTGGATAAGTCAGGCGGTGTTAACTGATTTAAACAGGGAAATTCTCACTCATTCGTATTTAGAGTGCACGAATTTGAAATTTAGTTTATAACTGTAGCAGTAATTTTGATGATTTTTCTGTGTCGTTTTCATTTTCTCTGTCCGGTAGAATAATTCTAAATATCGTAATGTAATTTTTATGGNCGTAATGTAACTTTTATAGAGGTTATTAGCATAACTCGACCAAATTCTTGTGATTTATTAAATCACGAAGGTAAAAAATGAGTATATCTTACGTTTGAGACTTCTGGAAAAATATTCGGGAGCAAAGCATTATTTTTCTTTTAAATTATTTCATAAAACAATTAAATAAATTTGATAAAAAAATTCTCAAAGTTATTTTTATTTACCACCGGAGATATTTTGTTTTATCTTCTTGATCTCTAAACACTTAGATCTCTTAGTTATCTTCATTTCTGCATATTAAGGAAATGTAATCACAGTAGGGTGATGCACAAAATATTATAATTTTGAATTCTATCATATTTTATGTTTTCAATTCTGTCAGTAATGTCGTAAAATGGTTATAGATATTGCAAATTAAAAAATTTCCTGTAGACTTGCTTTACAAAGCGACTTTATTGCTTTGTATTGTATGTAGGAAAGACAGTTGAGTAGTCATAAAACTCTTCCGTTTGGTTATATATTGTGTCAAATTAATATTTCATTTTTGTTCAAACTTTTTTTTGGATTAATAAAAATTGACTTTCAAAATTATTTTAATCTATGTAAAAAAAAAAAAAAATTTATAAACGTATTACTGAAAAATTAAAAATTGATGTGAGTTAACTTACTTATAGGTTAAAATTATTATTCTAATTTCTCAAAAAACTATTACGTTTCTTTCCTTCTTATTGATGACAGACCAATGATAACGTGGCAGATTTATCCACCCAAATGTTGCAAGACGAGTGAATTTGCTAAGAAACTAAGAACAATTTCACCAGCGTAACAGTGTATGAGATATTACGGGAACAAAGCTTTAAAAGCACATAAAATTTGTAATAAATTTATTGATGGTCTGATTCATAGAGCATTAAGTTGTTACAAGATAAATACATCTATTAATTTATCAGAATCCCAGAGCTAGCGTTGGGGCAAAACTTTTCAGATCAGTCGTACATCTGGAGTTGGTCCTCAGTCATCATCTCCGTCTGAAACACATAGAGAAGGAAATGTAAATAAATCTAAGCAGACCATATAATAATGAAGTATTTTTAAGGAGAAGTCCTGTATTATAGTATCGTTTACTATAAAGCAAATATTTTGTTTCTCTAGCAAATTTTTTTTAAAAACAAAAACTGTATAAAATTAATGTTTCCTCGCACATATGTAGGTATTCACTAAAACATAATGGCATTAATTAGTATAAATGTGAGTAATAATAATTGTAGTATTGATTATACACTTTATTCTCTAGTACGTTTTGCAATGTGTAAATGCATGGCCGTGCAGTTCAACAGGAGTGTAAAAGACATTGACTCAAACGCTCCCAGCAGCACTTACAAATACTCTCATGCATTCAGTTTATTTGGTATTTTTTTTTAAATATACAATTTCTTAATTAAAATACACATATTATGAGTTGCGTAAAACTTTTATAAGAAGTACCAGTTTTAATATAATAACTTACAAAAGTAACCTTTAATCAACAGTTTATCTACAAGATACGAGGGTTTGTGGCACTGTTAACTAATCAGTTAATGGTACTCCAAATTTATTCTCTATATATCATGGTGAGCGGCAATGTTATAGATTATTGTTGGAATTTTCATAAAAGGATAAGATAGCTGTAATGAAATATTCATCTTCGTTTACTTTTTATTTATCAATCACTTAATATGTTACTAGCACCATGCAAAATCATACGCGGGTACTTTTCTAATAACATAATTTGTTGTTAGCAAAATATCTTCAATGACTCATTTATGATGAGCCAATTTGCACTACTAGCTGAAATTCTTCTCGATATTTAGGCGAACACGGGGCAATAAAGCAGGTATTGCTATTGTGATTAAAATTTTCTTGGAACAATATTTATACTACTCTGGCCACTCACAGATACACTGCCGTTAAATGGATGGATTGTTCAGTTATCTAAGTTAAAGAAGAGCCATTGCAATGAAATGCGGGTTTGTATATAATATGGCTCTATGTTCTTTTCCAAAAATTTTTAAAATACAGACGGAGCTCGCGATTGATTCAGAGGCTACAGCGCTCATTTCCCACCAAGGCGAACCGGGTTCGATACTCAGTGGGGTCGCTCCCCTGATTTTTGTATGTGGGAATCGTGCCAGACGATGCCGCTGGTCGACGAGTGGCCTCGGAGATCTCCCGTTTACTCTGCCCTTACATTCCAGCGCTTCTCCATACACACCTCGCTTCACTTTCATCGGCTCCTGTTGTTAAAAGCATCTCCACTCCACTTAAAATACAGGTGAGTTATTATATTAAGGTGGCTCTTAACAACGAGGTTTTGTAGGGTGGGGGAAACAGGAGATCTCCGAGAAAACCCGCCAACTAGCGTCATCGTCCGGCACGATTCCCACTTGCAAAAATCCGGGAGTTACCCAGCCAGGGATTGAACCCGGCTCGCCTTGGAGGGAGGTTAGAAGTCTAACCGCTCACCCACCGCGGCAACATTAAAGGTAGATTATACTCTGTACATATAACAAATTTATATGGTACTAACAGATATTAGTCAGCTGTAACTACCAAACTGAAACATCTGTCACAATCAAAGTACCGACTCAGTTCCTGCCTGAACTTCCCAACCCAAGTTCCTTGCACTTTAGCTGTTGGATCACTGGCATAAATATCAGAGACATCACCGAGTTACTGCCCGAATATTTATTTAGTGCATGGCCTTAAATCTTTAATCGAAATTAAAACCCTTATTTTTTCAGTGATTTTAGGCCGCGGTAGGACAATCATTGTCATTGGCCGAGGTGCAGAAATGGTGACTATGTATCTTGTCCCCCCGCAATAAGCATTTAAAAAAAGAAATTTTTAAGAAATTTTGTTGGCTCTCATGCATACATTTAATAAACATAATATCTGGTATTACTGTCAGTTAAGTTGACAACGCCGTGGAGGATTCAATGTATTATCTAAACTTCATATTAAAAGAAAATTTCTATAGACACTGAATTCATTTCATTTGGTTAATGTCTAATCTTTGCACGTAATACTAAGTTGAGTTATACTAATAACATATTTACGTTTCTAAAACTTTTATGATTTCACTCGATTGGCACATGAACAAAAAGATCGAGACTAAGGTAATGTTATTTTTCACATATTGGGAAAGTATACGAAATTGTTAAACATAGAGCTTGCGCAGAGTTTTGAAATAATGTTGAATTAACAACGAACAGCTTTTAATAATATTTACGTAAACAGTGTAAACTGATCGACTCGATTGTTCAACACATTTAATTTTCTCTTTGGGAAACATACTCTCGTTCGGATGGTCGTGTGTTCAAAACCGACTGACGTTGTGGGGTTTGTTTTTCTTTAGTTGCTTACGTCTACACAGAACAGGTTAATGGTGGCGTAGTTTCTTAATAATATCGTACTGAATTCCTCAACAGTCTTCGTTAAAATCCTGGTTATAGTTTATTCATGGTACAATCACGCTTATAAATAAAACCTTCGAAATATGGCATAATATCGCTAATGTTATGTTGTTTCCTAAATATATCATATATAGCAAGGTTTTGAAATTTCCAATAACTGCCAAGTTCGTAATTTTTTAGTTAAATAATACGTTTACTATTATTTTTTATAAATTAAAATATTTATTTCAAACTTAATAAACATAAAACCAGAGAGAAGGGAGATATGTGTTGGGAAAGGTTAAAAATAATAGTTCTTGTATAAAATATTATTACATTGAGTTTTGTTACGGCATTTATAAAGTAACAAGTAAACTATCATTAGTGAAATATTGACTTTTTTCGTAAACATTTTACAAATCCATTTCATCGGCATATATAAAAATATGTTTGACTATGCTGTATATTTATCTAGTTTATTTCGTCCACACATACAGTCCATTGTTGTCCCTTTACCTTTTTTTTTCATGACTTGTGTAGGTTATTTTTAGATGTTACGGAAGTATGCGTATGAAGAATTTAAGTAGGCGTTCAGAAGAAATGGATATGTTACAATGAATATACAATAAAATACTTANTATCTGTGCGTAAAATTGAATATATAATATATCAAACAGCGCTCTTTACCTACTAACAAGGAAGCTCCACTATTGGCTAATCGATTGCCAAATAATAATTAAGTCACCATTCGTCGATTTTAGCAACTAAATTAACAATAAAAGTTCAGCTGAAAGAATTTCAAAATACTTCGACACACTGCTTTATAGGAGGAGTGTAAAGATGGTCCACGTGTTCTGCTCTACNAAAAGTTCAGCTGAAAGAATTTCAAAATACTTCGACACACAGCTTATTAGGAGGAGTGTAAAGATGGTCCACGTGTTCTGCTCTACAGGCAAACCAAGTGAAGATAGGTGTCATAAAGAGTGGAGTGGAGAGTGGAGGGATTAGGGCGACTCTTAACAACGTCCTCTTGAGCGCGGATGAGGGGGAAACTAGGTGGAAATGGAGCTGCACTAAAACGCAAGGGCGGGAGAAGAAGGAGTTCTCCGAGAAAGCTCACCAAACAGCGACATCGTTCGGCACGATTTCCACGTACGAATTTTGAAAATAGAAATAGTAGTGTGTTCGCACCGTGCTTAGCGGGATTTTTGTTCCAACCCTTTGCGTATCCTAGTACNCTCCACTATTGGCTAATCGATTGCCAAATAATAATTAAGTCACCATTCGTCGATTTTAGCAACTAAATTAACAATGACAGTCCAGCTGAAGGAATTTCAAAATACTTCGACACACAGCTTTATAGGAGGAGTGTAAAGACGGTCCACGTGTTCTGCTCTACAGGCAAACCAAGTGAAGATAGGTGTCAAAAAGAGTGGAGGGATTAGGGCGACTCTTAACAACGTCCTCTTGAGCTCGGATGAGGGGGCAACTAGGTAGAAATGGAGCTGCACCGAAACGCAAGGACGTGAGAAGAAGGAGTTCTCCGAGAAAGCTCACCAAACAGCGACATCGTTTGGCGAGATTTCCACGTACGAATGTTGAAAATAGAAATAGTAGTGTGTTCGCACCGTGCTTAGCGGGATTTTTGTTCCAACCCTTTGCGTATCCTAGTACNCTCCACTATTGGCTAATCGATTGCCAAATAATAATTAAGTCACCATTCGTCGATTTTAGCAACTAAATTAACAATAAAAGTTCAGCTGAAAGAATTTCAAAATACTTCGACACACAGCTTATTAGGAGGAGTGTAAAGATGGTCCACGTGTTCTGCTCTACAGGCAAACCAAGTGAAGATAGGTGTCATAAAGAGTGGAGTGGAGAGTGGAGGGATTAGGGCGACTCTTAACAACGTCCTCTTGAGCGCGGATGAGGGGGAAACTAGGTGGAAATGGAGCTGCACTAAAACGCAAGGGCGGGAGAAGAAGGAGTTCTCCGAGAAAGCTCACCAAACAGCGACATCGTTCGGCACGATTTCCACGTACGAATTTTGAAAATAGAAATAGTAGTGTGTTCGCACCGTGCTTAGCGGGATTTTTGTTCCAACCCTTTGCGTATCCTAGTACATGCAACACACACAATTNACAAATTTAGTTAACTTTATTATAGTCACAATGGCATGGAAACACGTGTTTATTAATTTGTTTGTAACATTAATAATATATTATTACGCTCAGGGGAGCCGAAAGTTTGCAGAAAATCCGCACATTTGTTCCTCTCTCATTATAAGAAGGCTTCAAAGACTTCCGTGATAAGACATTAGATTACGTACACTTAGTAAAAGTTGGAAGACACAGTATATTGTTACACGGTATTTTCTACTCGTACAAGTTTTTTGTAAAATGTGTGCATAGGAAGCAACTCGTGTGTGCACACGATTGTATAAATAACGAACTGTTTGGAAGGGAAGCTTTATATAGCTCTGGGGATGTAAAATTATCTCCATTTATTTGCCCTCCACCTTCCGTCTCCTCTATCCAACCTAACAAGGTTGGTACCTACGCCAATGATTAAGTCTATTATAATTTCGATTTTATAAAAAAAGGAAAAAAAAAAACGAACAGCTAACCCGATTGTTTTCTATTATTGAAAACATTTAATTTATAAAAATAGAAGAAATATTTTTCTCGGTTCCCTTTCATTTTAGTGTACATCTGACAATTAGCAGAAATGTAGTTCGAGAAATGCGAAGTACGAAATGAATCTTCTATGTTTGAGATATATAAATGACAAAACCTTACAATACCTGCCAACATTGTTCGCGTGGCTGAAGGTGCCCACAGCCTTTCGTTGCCTTGTATCTCCAACTTAAAATTTGTATTGTTGTCCATGGAAATAAAAATGCAAATGTGTACTTCTTCGAATGCATAGTAGTAATTGAATCGTATTACAGTCTGCGACTATATATATTAAAATTCTATAACTACTTAACATAATTTCCTCTACATGTATAAGTTAAAATTTTTTATGAGGTATTCAAATTTATATATTGTAGATTTTAAAAGAAATTGATTTAATAAAAACTTTTTTGCCATATTATAGCTTAATTTGAAGGGTTTTTCCTAAGATATGATGCACTGCTACAATTTCCAGGTAAAGCTTAATTTTGAAGTGGTAAAGTAATGAAGCTTGTACTTCAGTGTCATTTTAACTGGTTAAAATGGTTCCCTAGAGATTTAGTCTGTAAAACTAAAGAATAAGAACGCTTTTGAGGAAATATGAGACTGCACTAAAAAACCTTTATTTAGAGACCTTCAATGTGTCAAAATAAATAAATAAATAAATAAATTCAGTGTTATATTTTCTAGAAAGAAACATCTCATTGATATTCAGTCTAGTCGGCATTTTATTGGAGACAACTGGCAAGTAATAGACTTTATAGTCGTGTAAAGTATAGACTAGTGGGTGGACGACAAGTGGGAGTAGAGAGCCCTACAGGTATGCCGTTCCTACAGTAGTGTATATTGACAACCCATTGCCAGCTATTTCTTAAAAGAACTATATTATGCAGGGCATTGGAAAGCTATAATTGGAGTGTCGCGTGGTATATTTACCTGACCACCAGGGTTTCTGGCAGGTGCGCCCACAGCCATTGGAGCAGCACTTGAGGTGGCCCGGGCAGTTGTAGTCGCTCCTGCAGGTCGCGATGCAGGGACCAGGTCCCCGGTGCGGGGGGCATCTGCCCGGCTTGACTGGGAGAAAATCGGCTTCCGCCCACGGCACCAGGACAGCCACCAGCAGCACCACCACGATCACGATCTTGCAGGACATTGTGCAGAGTGAAGTGCTGTACGCAGCCTCCAGGCAGGCTTATATACCGCGCCGTCCTCCAGATAGGGCACGGCCCTAGTGCTGTCCCACGTCGCTGGCGCACATGGCAGCGATACGATAAAGACGAGGCGCCACTTGATCTCCAGTTTCCCAACGCCTCATGGCGTAAGCTTGGAAGGTGAAGAAGGGAGTAAGTATTGGAGTGATTTGAACAGCTCTTAACAACGAGTTATTTAGAGCCGATGGAAAGTGAAGCGAGGTGAGCATGGAGCGGCGCTGGAATGCAAGAAAAGGGGAAACCAGCGCCATCTTCCGATACGATTCCCACTTGAGAAAGTCCGAGAGCGACTCCATCGGGAAACGAGCCCGGTTCGTTTTGGTGTGAAGCGAGAGCCCTAGACACCACGCCAACTATGACCCAGGGGTTGGATGGAGTGATTGGAACCTGAACTGCATTGCAAAGTGTTTAAATAAACATATTGAAAAAAACGATACTATTAAACGCGTGCCTAATGTGATCTACGAATATTTAGGCGAGACCTTTTCGGGACAAACCAACACAGCTTAAAAGGGTTTTTCAATAAATATACGGGTCTGATATATACAGAAATACTCGAAGGACTTGCAGTAAACCTTTGCCACGCACTTTCCCCCCAAATATTATAATGTTACTATTTAAAGACTTACGGCATCACGCAGCTCTGCGAGAACATTGCACGCCAAATATGAGAATTGTGCTTAGCGGCTATGGGACATTTGATGTGCGTGGCACTTAAATCCTTATCGCTCCCGCACTTTTCTGCCTCAAACGCGGAAAACAGCTCCTAGTAGACAGGCGTCTGAAAAGCAGAAGTTTCAAATGCCGATGAGAGAGAAGTTAAGTGGTAATCGAGCAGCAACAGCATTCAATGGCGATGATGGAGAAATGGGAACACTTTGATGAAACCTGCAGCTCAGCTCTAATGTCCACCATATTCTCTCAGTTCGAATTAGGTTCTTCGTAGTGGGAGTACGAGTGATCTGGCTATTAAACCATTAATGCCAAAGGAAGGAATAATGGTTAAACATTAAGTAGAGTGTGTCATTAAAGAGTTTCCTGATATTTGAGAGGTATCTTCCGAGGCATCTACGACAAAGAAATCTGAGATCCTTGGTTAAGTTTCGATAAGGATGCATCACATTTGCATGTAAGTAAAGGTTCCTTCGTATTCCGTTCTCCGATTAGTCTCCTGACATAACCCAGACATGTTAGAGCATAATAATAGAAAACTAAGCATTAATTAAAATACAGCAGCTCCGAAATTTCTTTCATACATTTAGTGCAGCAATTACTAACTTTCAAACTAGTAACAACTTGCCAAAATCACAAAATTTAATTTTCTTGACACTCGGTTTCTATCATAGGTTATTGATTGAGTATCGTCATTTAAAATTTCCAAGATAATTTTTTTTACATATTGGCCTGAGCGACGGTCATCAAAAATATATGTTGTTAATTATTTTTGTGATGGTAAGTAAAGCCTTTATAAACGAAATGCTTATGAGCCTCTTACGGCCTCTATGGACGGTTTTTGGTTAATTGAGAATTTTCAAAAGCTATGTTTAGGATATACTTTTATTGCACATTTCTTATCCTTCCCCTAAATGTGGAATTATATTTGCCATTGGCCTGATTGCATTATTCATGCGCTATAGAGGTGAAACCGTGGAATTGACAGGAATTTAAAAGTTTTTTTATATTCAAATTTTATCACTACTGTGTAAAAATCCATTAAGAAAAAAAAAATATATATACATATATATTGACTTCATTGTTTAGTGTTGAGTATCAAAGATCGTATCGGCGTATTATTCTGTCGAATATATTACATGTTTACAATGGATGGTAATGCTAGATTTGTTCTGGGTTTTTATTCAAAGTGGTTAATATTTAGCTTCGAGTTGTGTTCCACTCTTGTCTTGGGTTGTTTTTTGGTTGTGGTAATAGTTAATTCACAGTTTCTTTGTAATATGTATTCTTTGTGGATAATTCGTAGGATAATTTATTTTCTGATATAATTTCACTTCTTGGTTATACTCTCCACGACATTATCATGTTGTTTGTGTTAGTGTGGTATTTCCTCCTCTGCATCGTGTTCTTCCTCTGCATCGCACTTCTGTCTGTGGCCAACTTCGCGGAATTAACAGTCACCGTCACACCGCTGGATCCCGGTGTAGTCTTTGAACGTAAAGATAATGTCTTGTTTTCTGACAATACTCACTCGGTAGTGTTGAATTTTGATTTAGTTTCCTTGCAAAATTAGTGTTCAGAACTTGAAACCATGATAAATATAATTATGTCATTGCATGAGATCTATATCAGGCATTATCCTGAAAATTCTTCATTAGACCAAAATTTTAATTTAACCGCGGTGCAATTAAGAAATAGTTTTCTTGTTTTTAAGTCTGTAACTTAAACCTTAACTTCACTAATTGGCGTAGGAAGAAATTATTTGAAGAGAGTATTTGGCACTTTAGATAGTGAAGATATAACCCTTCTGGAAAATCGTCTGAACATTCTGGAAAACACCCAGGATGACATTTCAACAAATGTGGCTAATCGAATTATTCTTTAAAAAAATAAAAACAAATAAACAGAATTATAAATAACACTGGCTTTACCAAAAATTAAGCGAGTTCTGTTCGAATCATAATAATAATTAGTATTGTAACATATCGTTCACATTACATCACACCCTTGATGAGATGATCAAATTGAGTTTCAGGAATGTTTTAAGTGGTATTGCTTATCCGTGTCAGTGAAGCTCTAACGAATGCCAGATTGGAAATTTTTTATTTGCATCATGCAATTGAAACTAGTGTACATGACATGTTAAGTACAACCTTATTAAGTGCTGATTCATTCTTAAACATTCCAAAGCACCTTCAACATTTCATTCCTTTGCCACTTTACATAATAGCACCAGTTTTCCATGTAAATTTATATAGGTTTTTTGGTGTAAGAAATGTTCAGGAAATTATCTACAATTTGTCTGTTAATGTTATTGCTAATGTTCTCTTTGTCAATAAGAATAGTCTGTTTGGAGGATACAGTTTACCCGTTACCTTTTTGTATTCTTATATAAGCGGACACCTTTTACCCAATATTCAGAAATATCAGATTGTTAGTTTGTATCGTAGGCATTTTGCTGCTGTTAATCTTGATTCTCTTGTGAGATGCAACACTCACTGCATTAGCCTATGCCCTGCTACTTCCCCTATCTTTGATGCACACGTAGACAATTGTGAATTGAACCTTTTTACGGGGAAATAATATCTCGAGTATCGTGACATATCTGTTATCTTTTTAATACTTATGTCATTTTATTGTGCAGATCTACTACAGAATCGTTTTCCACTTTTACTCTTGCTTTTTCAGGTCCTTGTTTGATAAACAATGTATATCATTGTGACATTATGAGTACTTTCTTCAAAACGTTTAGTTCTGTGAATTCTGCTATTCATTATAACCTATCTCTGCCTGTATTCTACTTTCCTTAATTAGTAGCTTAATTTTATAATATAAATTTTCTCCTTTTCCTAAGCTTAACCAGAATGATTCATTTGTTAAGGAATTAGACAGCCTTTAGTTTTCACACCCTCAAGGAACCAAATACCTGCATTTCCTACACCTTCATCCTACACAACCTCCTGCACATCTGTATCGGTTCTCCATTATTGTATCTTGTATTGCTGTTTTTGGTTCCCTTGTTGTTATGAATTTTTGTTTAAAAATCCAGATTCTGTGCCAAGGTAAGTTACTCACCTTCTGACAAGCCTGTTATTGTGCCAGAAGAATGTGTTATGGTTCCTTTACATGCTACATCATTTTGGTACTAAAGTGGTTAATATTTTTTTAGGCATTGTATCTTTGTTATTCCTTAATTTTGTCAATTTTTGTGAGTGTGAGTTTGTGAGTGTTTGCCACACCTTGGATCCCGTGGCGTCGTTTAAGGGAGAGAGAGTGTACTTTTTGTAGGAACTCGCTTACTTTTAACCATTTTGTTTTAACCTTGAATTCTCTTTAATGAAATAGTTTTGTTTTTCATGGCAAAGCCGTTTGTTTTATTTTCCAGCACCTAGCTTACTTAGTTGCTTATTTCTATGTAAAATAAGCTTAGATAATGTTTTTGTCGGTGTTTACGTAATTTTTTAAATTTAAATATGAATGTTTTAAGATTTCGTAACTTTGTCAATTTGAAATTTATTGGTGCCCAGTTACTCTGATCAGGTTAAGGTGTTGTATCAACCGGTTGAAGTTACATTAGTAAAATAATAGGAATGGCAAATTTCGTAATGAAATATCTTGTATTCGGTTTGTAAATTTCATATTTAAATTATTCTCTGTCAATATAATGTTATAAAGTATTCATAATATTAATGTTAAATATCGCGTAATGAAACGGATAGTTACACTGGTTTTGTGTCAAACGAATTAATTTGTGTGATAGTCACTAGAATTTTCGGAAAATACCCTACAGTTTTCTTCTTGATTCCAATCTGTTATGGCGTGATTCAAAGCTTGTTAGCTGCAGCTATTATCTAGTTTTAAAGAAGTGATCTTCTGAGTTTCACCGCCTTGAGTGAGTGTTTCTTATCCTGCTGTTTTACCGTCATCTCATTAACGTGTTATTTTGATTTTGCCACTTAATTTTTTTGCGTTAATTCTGATATTACAGCGTTGAACCTGTATGGTTGGAAAATGCTGTTTTGAGGCCATTTCACTACTTTTCTGCCGAGGCATGGCTAATCTTTTTGAAGTCGCCTTGCGTTTTATTGAGGCCGACTTAATGATACTGTAGTAACACCAATGCTGGCGTTGGCAAGGGAGATTCCTTGAAGATGGGCTACATCTCAGGTAAGTCCAGCCTTTTTTTTCACCATTTTTGGAAACCGCATAAATTTTTGCATAAAAAAAAAAAGAATGTAAACCCAAGATTTATTTTAACGCTCGGCACATTTTGTAATTCTGAATTTGATAATTTTTTATTTTTAATATATCCAAAACAATTAACAATAGCTTCTTTCATATTAATATATTTTATTTTATATCAGAAGTTGTTGTTGATTTACTATATATACATTATTTATCAAACCTTTTTTACGGCTGTTATACACATAACATATTTTATTGTTGTTATCTCTTAATTCACTTCCAATCAAACACATTTTGGTCACACGAATGTAAGTTCTACTTTCTTTATTAGCCACATTGCTTTTAACTGTATATCACATTTTGCTTTATTACTGTTTATAATTATTTTTTTTACGCATATGGAATGGTGCTGGAGTAAGAATTTTGGCTCAACCTCATTGTTTCTCGATTTTATATTGGGGTCATACTTACCCAATAATATTCTTTGGAGCTTCCCCACCCACTTCCCGTGAATTGTCTTAGACTTGGTGAAACACCGAACACTGGTATCTTACTGGTGTTTGGAGTTTATGCGTCAGGGTAATTTATGAGAGGTAAGGCACAGCAATAGGCATACATTGCCACTGGCATCGATTCATCGTCAAACACTTCAGCTCGACAAAACAATAGGAATGGAGGACACACGTTTTCGGCAACGAAAAGTAATGCGTAAGCGCATACTACCAGAATTTTGTCATCGCATTCACCGTCAAGTGTTGTTATTGTGTAGTATTCTGCTGGTTCCGTAGTCAGAAACATGTATACCAAACCAAGCTGTTTGGTTCTTAAGATAATTTGAAAATTTGATTCGGTGACAGATACTATATTAGTGTAAAAATGTCCACGGTGTTGAAAGTTCACAACTACATTCCGAACTTGCCAATCTCGCGAAAACGTATTACTTTTATGGCGTTCGTAATATTTTACTTCGCACAGATATGCAGTTGGTACAGTCTCTAGTTAGCCGTGTGGTACATGCTTCCTTGACACCTAAGAACACCAGACTAGTAGAAGAGCTTGTAAAGTATTCCGATTTGCTTTGAAAAAATATCGATGCGTAATGTCCAGTCCAATCTGATGTCATAAAACAACATAAAAAGATAGGGACGTGTGCTGTAACCATCAGATTCCGACTAAATCGGGCTTGTGTCAGATTCCGACAATAGTATCGGCTCGTGTTAGACGGGATCAGGAATAATAAGGGACACATGTGGATGACGTGGCGTCAAAGAGGTCGGCATAACCCTCCGCTGCATATTGTTAAACATCTGGCGGTCTACACAGCTGACAGCATGGCGAGGGCGACCTCTAGTTACGTGTCCCGAACCTGGCCGGGGATTGTGCAGGGCTCACTGAAAGTCCATCCATATGTACAAGAGATCCCCTAGCCTATATCATGCCATTTCTCCAGCGCACATCAAATGACTTTCTGCAGCACAACACTACTCGACTGCGTGCCTCATCTGTCAGAGGTATGCCAACCTCTCTGGTCACGAGTTATCTTCAGCAGGGAAGGGAAAGCAGTAGTACCCTCGCTGCTTGTGAAATAGTATTTGTACCATGGTTTGACAAGCTCTGACAAAGGTAAAGGATTGTTTGAGGTGACCGTTTATTGGTTTGTGTTTGGTCAAATAACTTTAGTGCTGATTGAAGAAAATATTTAGTTGACTGTTAAATTCTGTGGCCCAACACAGAGGTTTTGACAAATCTACTAAATACTTTATTAAATAAACAAAATACTTTTTGCTGCTTATAAAGTTTTGTTTTCTCAACGAAACCGTTTTTAGTACAAAATTACAAACTGGTTTGTTTAAAAACAAACAAATTTTTTTTTTGGCTGGAATAAAAAATTTTGTCATTGTACCAGACACAAACACCTTAAATTGGGAATCAGATAAACGCAACTTACACAGTTACATCCCGTTGTAGTACCAGCAAGAGTGATGTCTACATCAGAACCAGAATCCTGCAACAACCCTCGTTCATTTCCATATGCAGTAGATAGAAAATTGAACGACTGTGTTTCAGGACTGCATATGGCACCTGTATGACGCCCTGCATCATCGAGTTATCGCCACTCTGAATTCTATGGGAAGTGAAGCATCTCTTTGTAACCTGCGACAATCTCCCTGTTCCTGTTGTGCAAATTCATACATACCTAATTTTAATGCGTGATTTTCCAACCACTACACTCTAAATTCGAATTGGTGGAAAATCACTGATTTGCAGTGAAATTTAACTATTCGAATCAGTGAAATTAGCTCTATTTAGAATCAGTGAGAAACCACTGCTTATTCCAGTGTAATATTTTAACCACTTTAATAAGTGACAACCAACAGCGTAAGGTAAAAAAAAATATTGGTAGTTTAACTAAATATAGTCTAATAATTACCAGAAATAAACATATTTCCGATAGAAACTGTTTATTTTCCGCAATATATGGCAATAAAAAAATCACATTGTCTAGGACTTCAACCCACACTACACCACTTCTACTTCTCTTACAATACTTATCGAGCTACCAAGTCAACGATCAACCGTAAAAGGAAAAATATATGAATTATGTTTCTTTATCGTAAATATGTAGCTTGATATTGTATGCTTTTTCATTTCGTTTTAAATTTCATTAGTAAATTTAGGACTGTTAAAACAAATGTTACGTATGAATGCATTCACTTTGCCTCATTGCATTTTAAACCTTCAAAATGAGTGCATTTATGATTGCGTAAAAACGAAATGAAAGACGTAAAAGAGAAATGAAAAATTGAATGTTCATGTAAGCGTAAAATGGTATTATAAAAAAAAAAAATTAGAAAAAATTTCTGGATTGGTTTTAATTAGATTACTATTTCATTTATTTGCTACAATATTTTAACTAATCCATCAGTATAAAAATTCAAATCCCTAAACAACAGATAATGAAATGGTCATTGAATCACCGAAAAATATCACTGTAGGAAAACTGTGAATAAAAAACTCACATTTTTCACTAATCCATCAGTTTAACTGACTGAAGTTGCTGTTGGATAAGTCAGGCGCTGTTAACTGATTTAAACAATGAAATTCTCACTCATTCAAATTTGGAAAGTATGTATTTGAAGATTGTTTTATTACCGTAGCAATAAGTTTCATGATGTTTCTGTGTCTCATTGTGTGTTTTCAGTTTCCCTGTTTAGCAGAGTAATTAAAAAACGTCGTAATGTTACTTTAATAGAGGTAATAAGCGTAACTCAAATAAATTCTTGCGATTTATTATTTCATGAACGTTAATAAATATCTTTAAGTTTACGTTTGAGACTTTGGGAAAATATTCGGGAGAAATGATTTCTCTTTAAAATTACTTAATAAATCAAACTAACAAATTCGTTAAAAAAAAAACTTCAAACTTTTTTTTACTACCGCAGATATTTTGCTTTGTCTTACTGAGTTGTGAGCAACGGGAAGTGATAAGACATTTTCAGTTCTACTTGTTAAGGAACTGTAATGACTCCAGACTTTGTGCACAAAATATGTTAATTTTGAATGCTGGCCATATTGTATGTTTTCTATTCTATCATTGAAGTCCTAAATTATATTTTGTTTATGTAATTTTAAAAAATTCCTGTTAAATTGCTTAACAAATTACGGAAATAAAGTGGCTTTCATGGTTTGTATTATATATAGGTAAGGCAGTTCAGCTGTCATAAATATCTGCTGTTTGGTTATATATTGTGTAAATTTTATTTTAAATGTTTATTCAAAAGATTTTTTTTTGTTTTATAAAAATGCATTGTCAAAATTATTTTAAATACGCGAGAAACCCAAAAATATGTTCTAAATTTACTACTGATTAATTAAAAATTGCTGTAAGTTAACTATCTTACTGTAGATTTTTAAATTAATGTTATAATTTCCTCAAAAAGTTAATACTTTTCCTTCCTTTTTCTTGATGACAGACTATCAACGACATAGCAAATTTATCCACTCAAACTTTGCAAGGCGAGTGAATTTGCTAGAAAACCAATAACAATTATAGCAGCGCAACAGTGAATTAGATATTAAAGAAACGAAGCACATAAACTTGTAATAAATTTATTGATGATCAGATTCCTAGATCATTAAATTGTGACAAGAATAATATTTCTATTAAGTTATCAGAATCGCATATCATAGCGATGTGGCAGAAAGTTTCAGATCAGTCGTACATCCAAGGTTGGTCCTCAGTCATCATCTCCGGCTGAAACACATAGAGAATGAAATGTTATATTCTCATCTCCTTGACTCTGTGCTGGCCTCATTTTATCCGGAAAGAATTGGGTTGACAATAATAATATAGTAAATAAATCGAATCAGACCTAATAATACTAAAGTATTTTTAAGGAGAAGCGCGGTATATTTGTATCGTTTACTATAAAGCATGAAATTTGTTTTTTTACCAAACAATTAAATAAAATAAAATTTAATAAGATATATCTTCTTACACATATGTAGGTATTTAGTAAAACATAATGGCATTAAGTACAATAAATGTGTGTATAAAAAATTGTTATAACTATTATACTTTTTACTATCTAGTACGCTTTGCAAAGTGTAAATGTATGGCCGTGCAGTATAAAGGAGTGTGCTTACAGTACATAAAACATTTGCTCAAAACCTCCCAGCAGTACTTGAAAAATCTCAAGCATTCAGTATATTTGGTAGATTTTCTAAAATGTAGGGGTTTCTTAATTAAAAAATATATTTTATGCGTTTGTATAAAAAGTTCATTAGAAGAAGTACAACTTTAAAGATTATAATCTACAACAGTAAGCTTTAATCGTCAGTTTATTTACAAGATACGAGGGTCTTATGGTCTTAGGCCAATACTAGTGAACAGCGATAACTTCGTAAATTAAATCACAATATTGAAATTTTAAAGCATAGATTGAAAACTAAATGTTACTTAGTCCATTTTTCAATCCTTGCAAAGCAGTTACGTGTGACAAATATGCATACATATGTAAACACGGTGTTTTTTTTTAATAAGTGCAAGTATATTGTGGGATGCAAGGGGGTGTCAAGACGTGTGTTTCGATGTAATATACATGGTGCCGGAAATGCATCCGTAAGCTACAAATAAATAAAACGCAAGACTCACATGCTGGAAGCAATTCTTGTTATGTAAAGCGNCAAGTACATTATTGAAATGATTACGCAAGTGTTGGTCGTTGACCTTCCAGCCAGCCGCAGTACTCAGAGAACAATAGTGCATTGTTCGGCGAAGCGAGCTGTGCTACCATTCCAAGCTCTGTGATGTATCAGTAACAACTGCTCACACAAATTAAAATCAGTTCAATAAAAACTTTCCCGAAGGATTTATCTAGGAAAAAAAAAAAGAAAAGACAAAAAAGGCAGTGGCGTGCAAGAAGAACGACGAATTGAACGTGAGGACCTGTAAGCAGTTACTAATTCAAACATTTTGATGTAAATGTTATTATATCTTTAACATGACTCGTTAATTAGTCTAATTGCAGAGCAAACGAAAAGCTGTTGGGTGAACGGATCAAACACTTATTGCAGTGTGTAAATTTTTACTGCTATTGGGGTTAAAAGTAGGAACTTAACTCAACTTACAGCGCCAGCATGAAATTGCGGGATAACCTGACAGACTGACTGAAGTTCCTCGATTTTCCAAAATCGCAAAGAAGTGGCGATCACACATACTGCAGTCTTATTTAAGCGAGAGCAAGCGCAACATGTTTTTTCCAGATTGATAGTTTATTCGTCTTATTAGAGCCTGTATGGGAAATACGGTGTGGTGTAGGTAGATGCGGAATTAGTGATATTCCAAAGCATTGTAGAAATACTAATGTATCCTCGGATTATTTTTTTTATTTACGTAACATATATTTTATTAATTTGTATATATAAGTTCAAATATGTGGTATCGTGGTTACCACATCACATTTTTTTAATAAGGCAATTTTTTTTCATTAATATGAGATAAATGAAAGATTTTTGAAGTCTACTGTAGAGCTTACGTCTATCGATGTACCTTCTCCCACTGGTGGAAAATTACATGGGAAATATTGTTGCTACTTTGGAAAGATCGTCAGCAAGCACTGCAATGCTTGGCGACATGAGAGAACCGAGCGATGAAGCATTACGATAATGGCCACACATAGTTTATAGAAGGTGATACATTATGCGACGATTCGTCTTTTGATGTCCAGCAAGTGATGTCGTAAATATCCCCTTCTGCATAGACGTCTATTGATTCGTCAGGCGATAATGATGAGGCAGTTATTGCGTAATAAGGAATGAGTGCAGTAGAGTTGGTTTGTGTGGAATGTACACTTGCAAGACTTTCGTGTAATGTCGACGAACTTCAAAATAAGCGGCCGTCTCCTGTAGATACTGATGATGACAAATGGATTCCTACAAAGGAAACTAAACTTGATATTGAGGATGAAACAGGAGGAAACTAAACTTG
>NQII01007494.1:0-10560 GCA_002778355.1 Clitarchus hookeri
TGTCGGGTGCCATTTCCTACGATTCCCGCTTCGCACTGGTGGTGATTGAAGGAAACATGATGGTGTGGCCTATAGGTCCAATAAATTTTGCGAAATTATGTGCTCTCCTTCCCGGTGCAGCTTAACAACCCCATTTCCTAGCAGGATAATTCCCAGTCCTACACAGCACGGGCACATCTGGCCTGCCGTCGGAATGTCAACATTCTTCCTTGGCCAGAAAGGTCCCCAGACCTTTCGCCCATTTCAAACGTTTGGCCAGATTTGACTGCAACTTGGACCAGTGGCAAATACATCAGCTGTGGCAGGATCTTCCTAAGAACATCCGACTTCTGTATGCCTCCATGCCCGACCTTACCACTGCCTTTCTCCATGCTACAGGTGGTCCAACGCCTTACTAAGTGTGTTTTGCAAGTGNTCCATGCCCGACCTTACCACTGCCTTTCTCCATGCTACAGGTGGTCCAACGCCTTACTAAGTGTGTTTTGCAAGTGTTCGTATCCTGCAATATATACTTGGTGTGGTATAATATTTTAATATTTTCTGTATACTTAATAGCATGTATTGTGCCTGTACCCAATTTAAGTGCCTCTGCGATGTCATCTTAAGGGTGATTTTCTTTGCAAATTAAGTGTATTTAACATAGTATACAGTATGTGTAAAACAATTAAACAAATTTCAGCTTAATTTGGTATAGTGGTAGTATATATCACGAACATGAAATGTGGTTAACAAAAGTTTATTTTGCCCACCACTTTGTAAGATAGTTTTACATAAAAAAATTTTATATCATTTCTCTAGAAGCAATTAGTTGCATCATACAAAATTTGGCAAACAAGGAGTACTACAGCAGGCCATAAAAATTGGAATTTTTAAATAAGTTCGACACTAGTTTTCAATATGGCGGCCTTATAAACCAATTAAGCTTATAATTCTATACATAAGAAGTTATGTAAACAATTTAATTTTAGCTTTGTATGCTGACAGGAATATATTACAAGAAGCATTTGTGTCTACACAGAGCCTCTTTTGTCCGCCATTATTTATAATAGCGCCACATGAAAAGATAAGGTTTTTGTAATATCTCGGGCCATTTGTGTAGATTGCAATACCTGAAATAGTAGAGCTGGTATGCCATATCTCGGGATCAATCAACCGATCACCACTAATTTTGTACAAAAATAATGGTACTGTACAGGTGTAAACATAAAATTTTAAAGTGACTCACTAGTGGATTTTAGAAATGACTTCTTTGTAAATATTTCAGGTTAGCCTAAAAAAACATTAGACTCAATATAACCGATGTTGATGCTCCTATCCTACCTCTGTAATGCATGCCAGCTTATGGTATGAGGGATTCTGGGCAAGGCACGTGTGTATTTTTAATTGTCTTACTTGTATTGCCTTTTTTTCTGGTTTAATCTCTAATGATATCTCTGTCAACAAGACATCAAGCCCTACTTACAGTCTATACTTTTAAAAACGTATCAAAATTATTTCCATCCATGGAGAGGAAAGTTGGTTCATTATTTATATTGGTAACGTTTTGTTCTATACTGGCTTTCATTAAATTGTATAAATTGGTTAAATTTTTAAACATTAATTTATCTTCCATGCTCACTGAGAGAAAATATATTTTAGTGGTTACAAAAAACAGTTTAGTTGATGATTTTCAAGGCGACTTCGTTACTAGTAAAAACCATATTTTGATGGACAATAATACATAGACTGACAATTAAAAAGGCCACATAGTGTTCACTAACATAATAGTTTTTGGAAATATATTTGTTGCTTGAGACACAATATTTAGTTAGCAGCAACAGAATTCATGTCGTCCAGAGTTAAACATACTTCTACGACAGCAAAACAACATATATTATATTCTTCGCATGCGTACTGGCATATTGGAAGTCATCACCTTCTGGTTGGGTGGCGATGACTTAGTTACGAACGAATTCATGAGGGATATAAATAAGAATTATGAGATAGGCGACAAATGAACAATTCATAAGGTGCAGTATTCATGCCTTGGCATGTGACACTTCTTTGATTTGTGGCATTTGCATGCTAAAGTGAAAAGTAGCAACACTGAGGGGGGTGGTGCAGATGTAATACACTGAACTTAAAACAGAGAGGACAAATGTACGATTTCTGGTCAAGCAATTCCGATTTCGGTTTTCAACGGTTATTCAAAATTACTAGAGCGATCGCTGGTTCTTTAATAAAGGCCTTGTCTTCTTCCTTATCCCACCATACTGTCTTCGAGAAGTTAAACCATGCCTTCCTATCAAAGTCCGCAACTTGCACAACATTTTGTGAGCCTCGCTTACCAGTATTGCTGCTATAATCTCAACATTTCTGCTGTGACTAACAAACACATTATTGATTACCAACACAGTGAATTTTTTGGTTACCACAAACGACCTTTTGTGGTTGCCAGTAAATATAGAAATGGCAAAAAAAATTTTGTAACTCTAATTTTTTTTTTTTTTGTTATCCATATAAACAAATTAATTTTGTGGCCTCCAACATGATTTTTTAGTCAAAAAAAAATTGTTATTTTAAATACACTCTTAACACAAGAACCATGACTTGAGTTCATAAAATCGAAAATATATTCAGTGTTACCGCACACATAATGCAGAACCACTCATCTGCATAATTTAAGTTTCTCTTCTCTTCTTCCTGTAAATATTCAATTGTGCGTTTTTTTTTAATTATGTCCACATTCACTAATTAATTCTTGCTTTTACCAGACGCTGCTAGTTTTGTATATGCTTGCTATTAATTCACAATCAATCACTGCACTTCCTCTCCTCATATTATAACGTATAATACACTAATTTGTAATTTTTATAAAAAAAAAGCTCTTTTCAACATTTTGTATTCTTCTCAGTCGATTTTAACCAACTGTTAACGGCCAATAACATCAGTAAGTTAAAATCTTTATTTTATGGACACACTCAGTAAGTACCAATTTTTCATATTTTATCGTAGAAGGAACGATAAATATTCAGTTTTGATGTATATGAATACTTTCATATACAGGGGATGGACAAAATAATATCAACACCATGCAATATTTGTTGCATGTTGGCAACACTGCTTCCGTGTATATAATGCGACGCGTATGTATTGCACACTTTACGTGCCAAGTCTTGTAGGTTATATTTCAGTGGCTTATACGCTTTGTTCTGCGACGGTTAAAACAAGCGATCGGTGAAATTGGTGATCTCTCAGACTTTGAAAGAGGGCAAATCATTGGTGCTCGGTTAGCGGGAGCGTCTGTGACGAAAACAGCTGAAATGTTTAACGTTTCACGAGCGACAGTATCCACGGTAATGACAGCATACACAAAACATGGTAAACCATCATCGGCGAAGAGGAATAGTGGGCGAAACCCAAAGTTAACTGACAGAGACCGACGAACATTAAAAAGAATTGTGGCCAGACAACATAAAACTACCGCGGCAAAAGTGACAGCAGAACTCAACACTCACTTGAGTAATACTGTTTCGACAAAAACAGTACGGCGGGAGCTCCACAAAGCTAACATTCATGGAAGGGCTGCAATTGCGAAACCCTTTATAACGGAAGCCAACGCTAAGCTGCGAAAGAAGTGGTGCCACGATCATAAAACCTGGACACTTGATGATTGGAAGAATGTGGTATGGTCCGATGAATCATCGTTTACATTGTTTCCTACAAACGGCCGGGTTTATGTATGGAGAACCCCAAAAGAAGCCTACGATCCGGACTGCCTGCTTCCTACAGTCAAGCATGGGGGAGGTTGCGTTATGATTTGGGCGGCTATATCGTGGTATTCAGCTGGTCCTCTCATTCACATCACTGGCCGGATTACTACGAATGAATATCTCGACATCCTCAATGATGAAGTTCTTACTATGACTAGCATATTGCTGCCAAACACTGCCATAATCCAAGATGATAATGCGCCCATACACACAGCCAAAAAGGTTCAGTCTTGGTTTGAGGAGCCATACCTCAACATAATTGAACCGGTATGGGGAGTTTTAGAGCAGAGAGTGAGGAGCAGATTTCCATCTCTAACATAATTGAAGCAATTGGACTGATGTTTTGGTACAAGAATGGGACAACATTCCGTTGGAAACTATTCAGACACTCTTCGAATCTATTACGGGAAGAATTGCAGCTTTTCTAAAAGAAAATGGAGGCCCAACACCTTATTAATAATTAAATATTGTGTATGTCAGGTGTTCATATTATTTTGTCCATCCCCTGTATACTGGATGTAACGAAATTCGATACTCAAAATTCTAGAAATATTAGAAGAGACCAAAACAGATATGTTATAATAAAATATCATAGGCCGGAAATTGATAATTGAAGTATATTTTGATATTTTTGGGGATGAGAATGAAACCATTACATTTCAATTTATATGTAATATTGAATAAAAATAAATTTTTTTAATTGCAGCCTCTGGCTTCACTACAAGTTCTGCCTGTTGTACATGTTCAAAGACTCCAGGAATATGCTGTAGTGAATAAGCAGCTGCAAGCACCTGAACAACGAGCTTTTCCTTCTCTTCAATTGGAGTCTCATACATCAGGCTCTTCGGGTAACCCCACACAAAAAAGTCTAGTGGGCTGAGGTCGGGAGAACGAGCAGGCCATGAAATAGTTTCTCTGCGACCGTCCATTGCTCCCAGAATCTGTGGTTCAAATGCTATCTGACGTTGCGAGGTAAATTAGGAGTTGCATAGTCTTAACGAAACTACATTCGACGTCGTATGTCACGAGAAACGTCTTCGAGGAGCTCAGGTAATGTGGTATCCAGAAACCACTGGTAAAGGTTACCAATGTGACGTAATGGCAGCATGTATGGCCCAATAATCTTATGCCCAACAATACCTACTCACCGGTGTTGGTTGTGTAAATTGACTTTTTCATTTCGGTTAAACGAAGCTTTGTCGGTGAACAACACAAACGGTCCTAAACGAAGTTCCATAGCGCATCCCTGCAGGTACCATTGACAAAACTCAACCCGACGAGGATTGTCATTTGGTTAAAGTGCTTGCATCCCTTGCGGATGAGGTGAATGCAACTGTTTTTATTGCCACATATGCCAAACCACCATGTGGTCAACATGAAGTTGGTATGCAACACATTATGAGCTTGTTAATGGATTTTTTTTGGCCAGTTCCAAACACTCCTCCTTAAACTCGGGTGTACTCATTGTGCGTTGACGGCCAGCAGCGGGCATATTGACTTAAAATGAACATCGCTGAACAGATACTGTGCCCTAAAAAGAATGGTGAAAATCCATGATCAGTGCATCCAATTTTTTAAACTCAGCTGCAAAGAACCGGTTTCAAGCAAGCAATGATCAATCGCAACAACATACGATGGTTTCTGAACATCATTTTTAGGAAATCGCTCGGCATAAAGACCTGTAGTGGCTCTTGAATAACGATTGCATATGCCATAAACAAAGCGAACACCTGTTAATTCAGCCCATGTATACCATTTTACCACTCTACTCTAAACACACGACAATTTACTGTCTGCGTGTTATCACAGCACAGACCGGGCTTGGACGATGCCACTGGTCGGCGGGTTTTCTCTGAGATCTTCCATTTCCATTCACCCCTCCATTACTTTGCGGTGCTGCTCCATACTCACCTCACTTCGCCCTCATTGACTCTCATGACCTCTATGTTAAGAGCCGCCCAAATCTTTCCACCCACAGACAGGGCTTAACAACGGACTACATAGAGTAGTATATTATATTGCTCCTATCTAAACGAATGGCTATGTACTGTGCGGTGTCACAGCATATACAATGAACTTTGATGTCATGGCACGTTTAACAAGGTATGTCATATTCATGGTTTTTAACAGAAAAATTGTTATGGTCTGTTTAATTTTTGCTTTGAAATTCGAGTAATGAATTTTGTTATATCTGGTAAAAAAAAATCATACTATGCGTATTAGAAGTTATCACATGAAAAAGCATTATGTAAGAAGTTATATAATTGGTTACATTACATAAAATGGTTATTCCAGTATACTCTCACAAAGGCAAATACAGTTTTATTAAGTTAATATTTCTTGCACTAGTCGTCTCATTACACACATTGACTTGGATGGCTGTGGCTCAATTTGAGGGTGCGTAAACACATGTGTAACGTAACATGCTCACGTAGTTTGAACGAAGTCACGAGCTGCTGAAGAGCACGCCGCGAGTTGCTCGCGAACCGCCCGCGGTGATCCACTCACTATCGGTCACAAAGGGATTCGCTGTTCTAGTTGGGACGTGTACGAGGTAATTTGACACTGACAACGAGACATGCGCGATCATGGACATCTGGACAAAGGAATCTGTCTTCCAGTTCATAAAAATTCATAGAAATTATGCTGTTCTGTGTGATCGTACAGATAAAGGTTATTATAAAAAACACATGAACGAATATACGTGGCAGGACATTGCCATTTCAGTAAATAAAAAGGTGTCCCACATAATGCTGTATAAATTTTTTGCAAAAAATTCTTTGCAGATATAACTATGTGCCTATTTATTCCATTCAACAAAAGTTGACTGAAGAGTTTTCGTATACAGGCGACGAAAAACCCGTCCTTCGCAATTTTGACTTATTTAAAAACCCGATTATGAATAAAATAGGAGAAAAACGCGATTTAAAACCCTATACAGCATATTACGAGAAAACTCTAGATAGCACCATTAAACTGCTCACCACCTTACCTAACCACACAAGCTAGTATAGCCTAACCACCTATCCTTAACTATCTGAGTTTTTTTTGCCTATTTCAGGAGTTACTCGATATTGACGAAATTGGTGACGATCAAGGCGAGGAAGGCCCTAGAACACAGCAATAAGTGGGTCAGCAAACTCAACTGCCAAAACCACTATTTCTTTCCCCAAAACCTACTAAATGGATCAAGGAGATACAAGAGGATAACGATACATTTCTGTCAGAAGCCGTTTCAGTTATCAAAGCTGCTAATGAGTTAAATGTCTCACCCTCTGAAAGTAATGAGAACAAGTGTTTGGAAACTACATAGTATCCTAAATGAACACATATTCTCCACAAACTAGTAAAGGGTTAGGGCATGTCATTTTCGACATTTTGGTGAAGGTTGACACAGGATTCTTAGAACGGTATATTCAGGCCTACCCCAATATCAAGGCTCTAATCCACAAATGTAAATGCATACTATGCAGAATAGTCATCAGCCGTACTTCTCGCCTTCTTCTACAGTATCAGGTAGCCCACTTCGAGTACAATCTTTTTCTTGCCAACCAGCAGAGTCACTAACAGAAAAAGTATCACCGTGTGCTACACCAAGTGCTTTAAACAGTCCATCCCCCTACTATCTCAATTGCTGATGACATTAATAATTACATATAGATTTTCTTTATAAGTAATTCTGAGTGACATTAAAAATACTATTTGTAAATTTCTTTGTATTAGTGCTAGCTCCATTTTAATTTTTAACCACTGTACTGCATAAGGTGTCGCTTTTAAGTAATATTGTTTCATTTTAATAATTACATATGCACTTTGATTTATCTCACTTTGACAGTAGATTTCAATTCATCGATAAGTGTTACACGAACGTCTGGGACAATATATTTAACCGATTGTTTCGATATTCTAAACAGAATTTGCAGGCTTGTGTATTAATCTCCAGGGTCAAGGAACCGTATAGGCACAGCCAGCCTGGAATATTAACTGTGGAAAAAAATATATATTAAATTATAAGACATAATTAGATATTAGTATTAATTTATAATACCTGTTTAATAAAAACCTGTCTTGAATTGAGATTGGATATCAAAAACGTGTTTTCATTCTACCTATCCTATTTTAGTCAGCAAATTCTTGAAATTTGTAGGAGACATCCTGGTAAATTTTTTATACTGTTCACTAATGAGCTGAAACTTTAAATCCCAACCCGCTTTTTATACAATTCAGTACGAAACCATCACCGAGGCTTTGTTGATTTTATGCACATTGCATAGATATACACACAGTACCATAGCACCATTGTACAGAATTGAAGCTAATAATACTTCGTTACAATACATGCTGTGCAGCTTCAAGATGTGAAAGGAGAACACTGCATGATCGTGCCGTGCTCGACACAACTGACGGATCGGAGCATGCTCACGGCGTACTCGCAGCTTACTCGATGCTTGCAGCGAACATTACACTACATCCTCGGTTCACCTAATTTATACACTAGACGAGACCAGCGTGTACTGTAACGTGTAGTGTAATGCTTGCTGCTCGCTGCAAGTATCGAGCAAGCTGTAAGCGTGCCCTGATTCGTTAGTCGTGTGGAACACGGCACGAGTAAGTAGTGTTCTCATTGCACATTTCAAGGCACATATCAAAGCGAAACATTATAAGCTTAAAGTCTGCACAGCTGTGCTATGCTTCTGTGTGCACTTAATGCAATTTACGTAAAATCCAATGAAAATCTCAGCGGTGGTGGTGTACTGAATTGTATAAAAAGAACGTCGGAAATTAAAGTTTCATCATATAAGTGGACATTCCAAATAATGTTCCAGTATATCTCCTACAAATTGAAAGAATTTACTGACTAAAATATGACCAAACATCGGTAGAATAGTAATACTTTTTCAACATCCAATTTCAATCCAAGAGAGGTTTGTATTAAACTGGTACAGTAAATTAAAACTAATAAATACTTATATTTTATATATATACATATATACATTTTTTCCACTGTAAATATTTCAGGCTGGCTGTGACTTTACAGTTCCTTGCCATTGGAGATTCATACACAAGTCTGCAGTATCTGTTTAGAATATGAAAACAATCTGTTTGACAGATTATTCCAGATTTTCAGGCAGCACTTGTCGAATAATTAAAATCAAATGTTAGGTGAGATAAATCGAATTGCAATTGTAATATTTCAATTAAAACAATATTACTTCTACCCAACTAACATATTATTGCAGTACAGTAGTTATAAATTAAAATGCAGGTAGCACTAATACAAACAACTTTACAAATTATAATTTCAATGTCACATAGAAGTTGAGAGTCTATATGAAATTATTAATTTCAGACATTTGAGAAGTTAAGGAGGGGGGATGAACTGTTGGAAGCACTTCGTGGAGCACATGGTAAAACTTGTGATCTGTTAGTAAATCTGCTGTTTAGCAAGTTAAAGATTGTACTGGAATTGGGCTACCTGATCCTGTAAACGAAGATAGGGAATACAGCTGATGACTATACTGCATAGTATAAAGATCCATTTGCGAGGCAGTGACTTTATATAGGGAAAGGCCTGAAAGTAATGGCCATTCATAAATTCCAGGTGTCTTCCTTTACCAAAATGTGAAAAATTGAATGTTTTATCCCATTCCTAATTTGCGAAGATTAGGTGTTCATTTTGGATACTATGTAGTTTCCAAACAATTGTTCTCATCACTCTCAGAGGGCGAGACATTTAACTTGTCAGCAGTTGCTTTCAGAACTGAAAGAGCCTCTGACAGAAACGAATTGTCCTGTTGTTTACCTTAGATCCGTTTAGGAGATTTTGGGGAAAGTAATGGTGGTTGTGACAGTTCAGTTTGCTTCCCACTACTTGCTGTTTGCTAGGAACTCCCTTGCCTTGATCGTCTCCAATTTCTTCATTTTCGGGTAACTCCGGAAAGAGGCAAAAATCTCAAGATAGTGTACGAGAGGTATTTAGTCTATAACTAGCTAGTGTGGTTAAGTAAGGTGGTTAGTAGTTTAAGAAACGTATCTAGTGTTACCTAAAAAAAATCGCTCAGGAGAATTAATAATCCACGATTATTTCCTACTTTATTTACAGTGGTGTTTTGAAGTCAGCCAACATAGCTAAGAACGGCTTTCCGGGGTCTGTGGTGTACGAAAACTCTGCAATCAACTTTGTTGAATATGCAAGAGAAGCACATGGATATCTATGCACAGCATTTTTCACGACCATTTATACAATATTTATTGGAACGTTTACAAGCATTTACAGAACTGGCAATCTTCTGCCACGTATCTTCCTTCGCGTGTTTTTTAAAATAATCTTAACTTGTATATTTAAAATAAATTTATATTATCTGCAACACAGATTTCTCCATCCAGTCGTCCATGCTCGCACATGGTTCGTTCGCAGTCTCAACTTTCACTAAACACGTCCAAACTATAACAGCGAATCTCTTTGTTTTCGTCAGGAAAAAAGAGAGCGAGCGTATTGCCGCGAGCAGTTTGCAACTCGCGACACCGCACAAACTAACCGAGCATGTTACTTTACACTTTACAATACACACTCGGCTCGCCTAGTCTGTACGCACCCTAAGAGCTTGTCTATTATATGTGACTTTCCTTATTTGTAAAAATAAAAACCGATCTGACATTATCTTATTTAGTTAAATTTAGAAAGTATTTTGGTTTGCAATCTTTTTAGGCTTTAGCAATCCCTTCACTATATACGAGGTGATTCATTTAACATGAGACTGTAGAATAACGTGCAATAGATGAGTCGTGAGACAAAAAGTGCCCAAGT
>NQII01007494.1:12085-128292 GCA_002778355.1 Clitarchus hookeri
AGCAATGAAACTTGAAATTGTTCGAAGTATAATGTTTTACGGTGAGTCGACTCTACGGACTACTGTGAGGTTAATTGACACAACATGCAATATTGGAGTGTAAAAATACAGTTAACATCAAGTTGAACATCGGTATCCGTGGTCTGAAAATGGTTTGTGTGGTGTTATAGGCTACAATCTCATTGTTCCCTATTTCACTCAGAGTTTCTTAAGCAGTGAAAAATACAGCAACATTCTGCAAGACAACTTACTGGCATTACTTGAAGTCNAAGCAGTGAAAAATACAGCAACTTTCTGCAAGACAACTTACTGGCATTACTTGAAGACTTAAGCATCGAGCTGCGAAAGACCGTGTTGTTTTCAACCGTTGTCTGGCACATTACACAACAGCAGCACAGGCGATAAGAGATTGCGATTACAATGATCGCTGGATCAGTAGGGGATGTCGTGTACTTTAGCCAGACAGGTTGCCAGACATTTAATCACTAGATTTATTTGTGTGGGGTTTCATAAATAATAAGGTGTATCTCGAAGTGCCAACAACCCGCGACAACGTGATCGAACGAATCCGAAATATATCGCAGAAAATGATCAGACACACTTTTACGTTTTGTACCATCATTTGAAGCATGGTTTGCTTAAAACATCAAATTTGTAGGCCATCATTTCAAGAATTCCGACTACGCACCGCAAAGGTGACGGGCAAGGGTGCCAACCAAATACAAACACCTCGATGGTGAGAGTCAAGGGGACTCACCGAATACAAATCCCCTGATAGTGAAAGGCAAGGGGACTCAACGAACACAAGCACCCTAACGGCAAGAAATAAAGGAGGCTCACCAAATACAAGCACCCCGATGGTGAGTGGCAAGGGAAACTCCCTGCACACAATATTTACAGCTGCATGATTCGAATCATAAAGGCTACGTTTCTTCAACATAAAAGCAGATTACATTACGATGCGTCTATTTATAGTTATCCCATACTCTCGGGTTTTAGGTGAATAAAATTCAATACATACCACACATATCGTTTATTCTTTTTTATTTAAAAAAAACAGCTAGTTTTTTTTGTGATTTTTTATATTTTATTTCAGCTACATATTAAAATAGAAGTATTCTAAAATTACACACTCTTGATGATAGCTGTCGTATACAAATCATTGAAAATGGTTTTCGGCCTAAGTGAAAGAACACTCGAGATCTTTGAATCCACATCACAGCGTTAATATTATTCACGAACGGCCAACGTTCAGTTTGTCACCCAGTAATTAGAGCCTGATTTTCATATACTCCGTATCAGCGACCCGGTAGTAGAAGTGTTATAAATGTGGAGAAGTTGGACGGCTCTTAACAGCGATTTTTCAGAGCCGATGATAGTGAAGTGAGTATGGAGCAGTGCAGGGTTGCAAGGGCGGGAGAAACGGGAGGTTCCCGAGAATATCCGGCGACCAGTGACATCGTCCACACACAATTCCCACTTACGAAAATCCGATAGCGACCTTGCAGGGAATTGAACCTGGTTCTCTTTCATTTGAGATGTTAATAAAATTTGATGCAATTGGCCCACATTTTTATTGTTCAGTTCGCCGTATTTTTCCTAAAGTGGTATATAACTTCTTCCATGTTAAATGTTTGTTCGTATTGTGTTGTCACTAACAATTACAGTAACAGGTATAGTGCTCGAAAGCTGCCAATACGACTATTTTATGGTACTTTATCTTACCCTTTTAAACAAGTGTATCATGTACTTTACTCTATGCCTGAAAAGTGTGCTCTAGATAACGTCCACGGTATTGTCTATGTTGTCAAAATGCCATCACAAGTACCCTTCACAAGTGATGTATGACTAAAAGTTGCACTGTCTCATAGGAATAAGAAGTTACCGTTTTGTAAAGCAAATCGCACGCACATATTCAGAGAGAGCTGTCAAGTAAATTTCAGTTCGCCAGCGCTCCACATGCTCGTTCTTTCAGCACTAAAGCGAAGAGAATGTAGACATTAAGCAATATACACGCCAAGAACTTTCATATTTTGGAAGAGACCATATTTGTTCCGTTAACTGGCCGTTTGTTTATGCAAATTTACGTGTTATGTTACAGAGGTTGCACATATTCCAAGTACATAAATATTTTAAATTTTTTTTGGGAAAAGTTCAACTTATTAAGAATGAGAAGCCCAACTCGCAAAAGTATTAAGAATGAGAAGCCCAACTCGCAAGAGTAACTTAAAAACTTTATGAGAACCTAGTTGGTATATAATTAGTTCAGACTACCCGGGCAGCAAAATTCAGTTAGCCTATTTATGCAAATCTGCTTGTACACGAGCAGCCCCATACAGTTTCCGTAAACAGTTAATCAGTCAACCACTGTAATGCATCCGTGGATGCTTGTGGCATACATAATGCCTCTTGGATGTTGTTTGATGTTGGCCGCATCTGGGTCACTGTTAAGATAACATCCATGTAGCAAAATACAATCTGCCCACAAGCGGCCCACTTCTGCGTAACCAACTGTACCCCAAACATCTCAGCACCATCAGTGGGCCATGTGTGGCAACAGTGGCCTACTGGCTTTCTGCTTCTGGCCTGCCGCAAGTAAATAACATGCCGTCAGCAAACTGTTGGCAAGCAACTTATGGCCCAGCTATTGGCCACTTGTGGCCCACATGGAAACAGTTTGCCGTGCATTTTCAAAGTAAAAATTAGTCTTGTTTCACCCAAATAAAGTTGACCTATTTATCATGCTCATCTGTGTTACCTTCAACATTATTTCACAATTAAAAAATATATTTGGAAGAACCTAGAATGAAACCCACAAACATTTCCTTCGCTGTCTAGAATATCAGCAACTACTCTACAATGCATTAACGTAAAACATTTTAAGTAAATCTGAATACTTTGTACACATACAAGTTGTATTAATAGTTTTGATATAGATACAAATAATGATAGTAACATAAGTCAATACTGGGATTTCTGAGTTTTGTTAAAAATACCAGTTTTTTAGTTTCAGGCTACGTTCAGGTGGAATTTAAATTGCAAAATAACGAATTTTTTACATGTTATTCCACGTTTCCAGTCTAAAAAAGATTTTTTCCTATTATTAGCGATGTCACATGATAATTTTTCTTAATATATGTGTAGGATTGTTGAACATGATTTTATTCTTTATAAAAGAATTAAATTACACAAACAATCAACATAGTAAAGAAACATGGAAATCACAAGATAAACATGTGATAACAACATTGACAAATGAAGGGAAGGTTGCAGCGAGGTTGCAGAGCGTCTATGGAGCAGTGTAGCCAACCTTTACACCTCCCTCCTTGAAGTCGGTTGCCGCAGGGAACAAGGAAGCAGTTTTCCGGAATGGAAGAAATTGTAAGTCTTTTTTTTTTTTCCACAAGCAACTTCATAGAATGTCGGCGAGATCTGCCTGATGATTGGATAGGGTCCGATCCGAAATGGATCTAACTTATTACGATTCAGCCTATTTCCATTTTCGATATAGACTGAATCACCAACATTGAATGTGTGCTGTCGTCGATTCTTATCTACACATTTCTTATTTATTTGAAAACTCTTCATAGAATTCCGGAGAGCTATTTTGCGGTCTTTTTCATGAGATGTTTGGTTGTCTTCCTGAAGGGACGATATCGTGGACTTCTTTCCCAGTAGTAAGTATGGTGGTGCAAAGTAGGTGGAGCTAATAAAAAGTATCATTGTACTCGTTGACACACTCCTGTGCCAGGGTTGGCCAGGCTTTATGGTTATCGTTGATAATTTTTCACCGCAGACGATTCACTAATGTTTGGTGTGATCGTTCGTTAAGCCCGTTTGATTCAGGGTGATCAATGCATGTAAAGACGATTTGTATTCCTGTTTTTCCTAAATAGTTCTTGAAGTCAGTAGAATTGATACCCGCATATTGATCTGCTATTAGGATTGAGATAGTGTTTTGTTGGGCGATTGGATTAATCAAATTTATTAAATCTTGGGCGTTCTGACCCTTTGAAGTGGAGATCCACGCATATCTGGTGAAATGATCCACCCGGATGTGCATCTATCGTTTGGTGGATCGGTTTTCAGCAAAGCCTCTGACACTATCAAATGACATTATTTGAAAAGGTTCTGTAGCAGGGCCTAGTTGTGAGAGTAGGCCGATAGCACGACTACGACGAACTTTGTTTTCAATACAAATATTGCATTTTTTATAAAAGGTATGTATAGCTTTGTCCAGACCCTTAAAGTAATAATGTGGTCTGATGGCTGCAATCATCTGTGCTGGACCAATGTAACGATAAAGTTTATGAACAAGTTCAATTATTTCATTACCTAACGTGGGAGAAACCAAAATTCTTAACTTTTCTCTTAATTACTTGAGTATGATCCCTTGATTATACTCTCTCTGTTTAGCTGCTTTCAATTCAGAAAGATGATCTGTTTGGTCTGCTATCTTAGTGGGTAGATCTATTAAATTACAACTTGGATCCCATCTTCATTCTCGAAGTATTCAAGGACTGGATTTGTTAAAAGGAGATCAGCCGTAATATTTTCTTTTCCTTTTTATATATAATATTAAAGTCAAATTTAGATAAATAAAGAATTAGGTCTCCAAGGATTTCATTAGTTCTGGCTGTTGTCTTTAAATTCTCTAACGGTTTGTGATAAATGCAGACCGTAAAGTGACGTCCTATTAAGTAGTACTGCCAAAACTTTATTGCGTCCTTGATAGCCTTGCATTCGAGGTGAATAATCTCTAAACGATTTTCTCTATTTGAAAGTTTGCGAAAGAAATACGCAACAGGATGTAGTATTTCGTCTCCTTGGGGTTGTTGGAGTGTTTCGCCGATGCATTTGTAGCTGGCATCTGTCTCTATGAAGACGGGTTTTTAGNACTGCCAAAACTTTATTGCGTCCTTGATAGCCTTGCATTCGAGGTGAATAATCTCTAAACGATTTTCTCTATTTGAAAGTTTGCGAAAGAAATACGCAACAGGATGTAGTATTCCGTCTTCTTGGGGTTGTTTGAGTGTTTCGCCGATGCATTTGTAGCTGGCATCTGTCTCTATGAAGACGGGTTTTTAGATATCGTAGATAGCGAGGATCGGTTTAGAGGATAAATAATCCTTAATCATCTTGAAGGTCTGTTCACAGTCATCAGACCATTCAAATTTGACATCTTTCCTCAGTAATTGATATAGAGGTTCTAGTTTCTGCGTACTATTTTCTATATATCTCAAGTAGAAATTTATAGAACCCAGAATACTCCGCACAACGCTCTTATCAGAAGGTCTTTAAAGATATAGGATAGAGACTAAATTTCTTTGGGCTGGAGAAATTGTGTTCTTCGAAATAGTGTGTCCAAGGTACTTGACTGATTTAGCTGTGAACAAACACTTAACTAGTTTTAATTTGAATCCTCCAGAGTAGATAACGTCTAAAAATTTTCTAATATGATGGAGATGATCCTCCCAGGTTCGGGAGAAAACCAAGGTACGATCGATGTAATTGATGGCGAACTCATCCAAATGATTTCTTCGGATTATATTTGACCATTTCTTCTGGGATGTGGCTGGAGCGTTCTTTAAACCAAAGGGAAGAACCAAACATGAACTTTCCATACTTAGTGATAAAATAATTTTTTTTTTGATTTTGTACTTTAAGTGTGATGCACCAAAAAGCAGAATTAATATCTAATACTGTAAAATATTCACAATTTATAACTTTGTCGATCACGTCTTGAATTGTAGGGAAAGGAAAACATTCTGGGACTACCAACTTGTTTAATTTTCGGAAGTCGATGCATAGGCGTGATTTTCTTCCTTCGTCTCTCTTGTATGCTAACGTTATAGAAGACGCAAATGGAGAATCAGATTCTTCGATGATCCCAGCTTGTAGTAATGTCTTAATCTGAGTTCTGATTTCTGTATCGTCAGGCATTGAACATTTGTATGGGCGAGAGGTGACGTATTCGTCCCTAAGAAGTTTTATCTCAGCGTCTTGTGATCGCAATTTATCAATATAAAATTTATCTTTGGCAAACAAATGCCTATATTTTTCAATTATTTGTAAAATGGTTTGCTTCTTCTCATCATTCTCAATATGTTGTAAGTCAGCTTCAAATTCGTCTGTATTCAAATTTTCATTAAAATTTACTTCAATATCTCTATCCAAATCTTCAGTATCTTCTGGAGTCTGCATTTGATCTTTATTTGATTGGTCTTCCTGTAGAACTATTGCGTTCTCGCTATTTATGCGTTGAAAAATTCTTAGATTCAANCAAATGCCTATATTTTTCAATTATTTGTAAAATGGTTTGCTTCTTCTCATCATTCTCAATATGTTGTAAGTCAGCTTCAAATTCGTCTGTATTCAAATTTTCATTAAAATTTACTTCAATATCTCTATCAATATCTTCAGTATCTTCTGGAGTCTGCATTTGATCTTTATTTGATTGGTCTTCCTGTAGAACTATTACGTTCTCGCTATTTATGCGTTGAAAAATTCTTAGATTCAAATTTTGAATCAACTTAAATTCTGAATAGCATCGATACCTAGCAAGAGATCATAGGAGAAATTATCATTCTTGATAACATAGGTGGTTATGTAGTCTGTAATATTTCCAATACGAAGCATAATTGTAGCCCGGGCTGAAGTGAAATCGAGTCCGCTAATGGTTTTTGGTACACGTTTTTGTTATATTAATTTCAACTTTAGCAAATCAGCAATTTGTTGATTAATTAATGTTAAANTATTTCCAATACGAAGCATAATTGTAGCCCGGGCTGAAGTGAAATCGAGTCCGCTAATGGTTTTTGGTACACGTTTTTGTTATATTAATTTCAGCTTAAGCAAATCAGCAATTTGTTGATTAATTAATGTTAAATTTGAGCCGCTATCATAAACAGCTGTGGTTTTTAAATTTCATTAATAACTATGTTTAATTTTATCAGCGGATCTAATTTTGCCTGGTTACTCAGTTTAAATTCTTCTGTCATATTTGATCGTAGTGTTTTAGAGACCGAATTCTTGTTGCGACATTCAGCTATTGGATGGAAACGACTTGGAAAACCAAGGTCAGCACAAATTGAACACTCCTTCTGTAGAGCTTCATTTTTCTGTTGGGGTTCATTTTTCTTGTAAAGAAATTTTTTTATAGATTTCGGACTCAACGGTCTTTTCCTTTTCCTTCTGGCTAAAGCGTCTTCCAACTTTTGAAGCCCAGTATACAGAGAATCAAGAGTAGTTATCTCTTCCCTATCAAGTTCTTCTTGAGCTTCACTTGGTAAACCAAACACTATTTGGTTGATAAAAGATAATTCAGTACCTTTAGGTTCCACTTCCAGGCATAGTTTCTCTTTGGGAAGTGCTTAATCGATTAAATACCCTCCCAAATATTTGTAGTTAAAGGCCTTCGTAACAATCGACCAGCCTTTGTCAACCAAAACATTACGGAAAGAACTCTTCCAAACCTCCCAGGAAGCGGTTACACCTATCTTTGTGAGATTAGTTTCATACCAGTCTTTTGCCGAGCCCGTGACAAAGATACATAAAGCCTGGATTCTTAGTCTATATGAACTTATCTGGAATCGATTTCATTCGTCTTCAAATCTACGTAACCATTCTTTAGGATCGTATTGTCTTTTTTTTAATTGATCTAAAATGAATTTCTTTTCTTTGTGATTTAATTTTATTTCGTCTTGAGTTGAATTTAATTTCAACTGAAGCTCCAACCGCCTAATTCAATCTTTGAATTCTAGTTGTAGATGATCACGAGTTTGAGATCCCGGCACGGGAACGTATTCTTCTAATGGAAATTTTTGGAAACAGATATTGTCCTCTTAATCAAAATATACTGACTTAATATCATCGTCAATCTTTACAGCTATTGTTCTATAACCATTTACATGTTTTATTACAGCTCTGGCATTTTATATAGGTTTCTTACTTGATAATGTAGAGTGAAGCTGCATGTCTCTGTATTATTCTGGTAATAAATAACATACCTCCTTATTAGTTGATATACACGAGATCACAAAGTCATTCTCAGCTTGCTTCACAACTCGAACATAAAGTTGGGTCATCTCCTTACTAGTTGACATCTTGTTATTTAATTTGTAGCATTGTTGAAAGTGATTTTATGCTTTATAAAATAATTAAATTACACGTGCATTCAACATAGTAAAGAAACTTGGAAATCACAAGATAAATNATTTTATGCTTTATAAAATAATTAAATTACACGTGCATTCAACATAGTAAAGAAACTTGGAAATCACAAGATAAATATGTGATAACAACATTGACAAATGGATGGAAGGTTGCAGCGAGGTTGCAAAGCGTCTGTGGAGTAGTGTAGCCAACCTTTACATGTGCATGGAAAAAAAGAGACCTTCAAGTGAATTCGGATACGTTATTTGCTACTGCGCTGCAACATATAGTCAGCATGCCATAAATTGCACATAAGCTTGCTGATAATGATTCTTCAGTAACAAGTAACAGTTGGCATGTCGTGAGTGGCCCACAAGTGTGCTGATTGTATGTTCCCAGCAGTCAACAACAGTTGGAATGCCATAAATGGCCCATAAACATGCTGCTGATATTTTTACAGCAGTGCGTAACAGTTATCATTTCCTTTTTTATCTGCTTGAGGGCGTCTGCTGAAATCTAAAAACCATTGTCAGAGCATTGGCCCATATTACAATTATTTAAAAAAAATAGGTAGGGTCACTTTTGTTTATATTACCTGATTTTCAACCATAAAAGAAATGCTGACAGTCATAAATGCAAACGTTTGCAACCACTGCCAATAGTTGGCCAACTGTTAACTGCTTGTTGTTTGCTACTTGGGCGAAGTGCCGTCGTATTTAGCATATTTGTGTTATCGTGCNTGGCCAACTGTTAACTGCTTGTTGTTTGCTACTTGGGCGAAGTGCCGTCGTATTTAGCATATTTGTGTTATCGTGCGTTTAAAATTATGCATTTTTAATTTTCTTCAAAGAGAGTAAATAAAATTTGAAGTTTTTTTACCTTATAGGCAAATGTATATAATTTGGGGTACCTCACACTAGATAGTAATTTCGCAAAACGAATTTAAATTCTAAACAAAGTCAATATATTGTAAAGTTTTAAAATTGTATTCTCTGTGATCAATGGATGAGTGTGCATTTTTAGTTGCAGTTAGGCTGATGTGGAATTTTGGCTGCTCTCTGTTAAACTCCCCGCATAAAAGAGATGGTATATTCACCTAGTAAAATAAAAAATAAACGCATATATGTAGTGCTGTAATACATATATTTTCAAATAATATGCTAGTAAATATGCCAAAAGTATGTTAAATATATATGATATAATTTTTAACAATGTTTTAAAAGAGGTTAAATCTAATCCCATACTAGTAGAAAGAAATGATAGAAATTGTTTNATATAATTTTTAACAATGTTTTAAAAGAGGTTAAATCTAATCCCATACTAGTAGAAAGAAATGATAGAAATTGTTTAATCTGCCAAAAAAAGGTAACATTACTATTGGTCTTATCCACTTCCGCTTATTACTACAAACTGTACTGCAGCAGTTTAAATAATGGTTCTGTTATTTTTTCTCTGTTTCAGATAAAATTAATGCTGCAATCATTGTGAAGCTGGTAAAAACTTTCACCTCTAGACAGCAAATCGACCAAAAAGACTTATAGCCACCCCATTCAAGATGGGGGTGGCTGAAGACTTTGCTCCTAGTTTCACGCAGAAGCCACAACTGCGCCAAGAAGATGAAGGCAATAGGCTCGTCTTCGAATGCCAGCTTTTGGCATCCCCCAAACCGGAGATCAGCTGGTTCCGGGGAGACACGCAGTTGTCCGAAGACAACCGCACCGCTATAAAAATACAGTCAATTGGCACTGGCAAGTTCCTGGTCGTGCTTGAGTTGGATGACGTCATCGAGACAGACGCTGGACTTTACAAAGTTAAGGCTAAAAATAAAATGGGCGAAGTAGCGGCCTCCATCAACTTAAATTTCAGTCGTAAGTAATAATTTTAATAAAACATCACATTATTTGTTAATGCTGTCTTAGTATAAGTTAGAGTTTGTGTATATTTGTGTGTATTTCACATCTATCATTCTACAACGTCTGCCCTAAAGTTCTGTCTTCCCATTTATCATGTTTTTAATTTGTTCATTATATATGTTGCTTTATCCTATCAAACTCACAAAATGCTAAGGAAAAATCCGCCACATCAGCTTTGGTGCAAATTATATGCGAATTTAATAGATCCATATTTTATTTAATGTTCTTTACATTCACCGAAGCACATACCTATCACTATTTTATTTGATACAGTATGGACAAAATAATACATTATAAATTTTTAATAAAGTAATTGCAAGAAATTATTAGTGCAATTTCGTAAGCATAGAATCAGTTCTCAAGACCACGATGTTAAGAGCCACCCAAATCTCNCAAGAAATTATTAGTGCAATTTCGTAAGCATAGAATCAGTTCTCAAGACCACGATGTTAAGAGCCACCCAAATCTTACCACTGCACTCCACTCTCATGCATTGTGAACAAAAAGTTTAACATAAGAGAGTGCCTATATTTCTCGATTACTATGGTAATCGACAAAGTATTCCATTGAGCAGGGATCAGAATTTGGTGCCAGAGCAGGCCACTATCATGGATCTGCGAACTTGGATGATGCTATATCAGCTATCTTGTTTCCGGTTCAAATTTGCCACTAGTTATCTTAAATTTCTAGAGTTTTCTTTCAAATTTCTTGATGTTATATCAAAGGATTTCTAATATTGTACTGAATATGCCAGTTTCAAACGAAAACACGCAATAACTTTTGGAATATCCTTTATAAACTACAGAAGTTCGCCAATTAATTTCTCTTGCTACTTCATTATGAAAATAATCCATTACCTCGGTTGTTCTATAAATGACCGTTAAAGTGTCCTTCATCTCCCATATTTTCTCCAAAATTACTGTTGAAAAGCAATAATGGAACTCTACTTTCAAACTGGTGAAAAGTTCCCTAGTCCTCATTTTGTATAAATAACTGTAGGTCACCAACAAGAATTTTAGTTTTCTTTATTACTTCACTCCTTTTAAGCATCTGCCATATTGTCACAGAAAAATCCGGGAAATGTATTTAAGTCACAGAAAAGTAAAATAGTGTAAGAAAATGTACATTGCACCTGAGTAAATACATTTTATGAAGCGCGCTGCCAGGAAAGACCGTTAACACTAGTCGTGACAGCATTCTTCGCAGTGCAGCGGTAAGCATGCCACGCCGCTTGGCACCGGAACAGCTAGGCTGTCAGTTGTTGAGTGAGTGAGAGTTTAACAGCCGAGCTGTCTGCGTTTCGATGATTCCCACCTGCTAGCGCGACATTAGGGTTTCGATGCCCTGTTGCTGCACAGTGCCCAGCCTCATGTAGATTATCGTAGCATGTGTAATTGTAGTGAAGCATATATAAGATAAGAGGTGTAGCACTGGGATCCGAGTTGTTAATTGCACCCTTCGTTTGTTTCCTGAGTCTCTATAGCCACCGGGATTGTGATCATCACTAGGTTGCAGCACCCCGTTTCTCTGCAGACGTGGTAACAATCCCGAAATACATGAAGAACACTTGCAAGTTTAATTGGTGTCAGAAGCGAGAAGCATCCTAATATTCGCTGGGAATTATTGTATGGTATCACGTATGCTCTTCGCGTATAGATCTACCACGATGGAAGTCTGCTATCTCAAATCTGGTATTTCGTTTCTTATGTGCTTGGTGTTGAATGTTTCAGTCGTGGAACTTGTGTGAACTGTGTGCATAAACATGCCGGGAGTGCAAAAGAGGCTAGTGTTGTACCCGTGAACATTTCTCGTGTCAATGTTTGTANTGTGTGCATAAACATGCCGGGAGTGCAAAAGAGGCTAGTGTTGTACCCGTGAACATTTCTCGTGTCAATGTTTGTACAAAAGATTGGTGTTCTTCTGTGCTTATGAAATTATGCTGCACGTCCATGTGAATGGCATACTCCAAGCATTCGCGAACGTATTTTGAGAAGAACAGTTACCGCATCCATGCACTGCTCTGTACCATGCCACTCTCATCAGCCGAGTTACTGCGCCGACTCATTATGACATGACTCTGGATCCCTCCACACATATGTTTCTCCTGCCCACAACAAGACTCTTACCAGGATGTGACTTTGACATAAAGAGAGGCAGCCAGACTGGTTACGAACTGGACATTAACTGAGGACTCATAGAGCTATCATCGGTATATTATGTACAAGATTAAACATATGTACATAGCCACAAAGAAGATTGAGATGTGATGCGAACGAGAAACATCCATAGGGGTGAATATTGGAAAAGATTCGATGAGGTACTAATATATAATCTCCAGAGGTACAAGTAGAATACTCGGAAGATTTGCACCACAGAGCATTAGAATTAACGAAAGTTATCCAAGGAACATGTAACAGAACCCTACACACTTCCAACAATGGTTTCCTACTGAACAGATGGTAGGATGAATATCTATAAGAGTTTAGAAGAAAGGTGCGGAAGACAAAAAACTTGAAAAGAAGAAGAGATGAGCTTCAATGCCAAACTTTTGTTGATGAATACAGAAATCTTAAGAGAAGATATGCGAGATTGCTGAAAGAAAAGAAGAGAGTAGCTTGGAGAAGTTTTGTAACTGAGAAAGAGAATGAAGGTCCATACTCGCGAATAAAGTAAGGCTTAACCAGGTGATAAAGAGCCTGAGAATCTAGGGAAGAGAGATAATCAGTCAGCAGGAAAATGGAAAAGAACTCATCNTAACCAGGTGATAAAGAGCCTGAGAATCTAGGGAAGAGAGATAATCAGTCAGCAGGAAAATGGAAAAGAACTCATCCAGGCTCTCCTGCCAGAGGACAACGAAGAAGGCGAGAAATAATTACATCGCACGAAGAGAGAAAAAATTACACATTTGCCACACACTCCGCATACTGCATATATAGTATTAGAAGAACAGTAAATGAGCTGAAAAAAAGAAGGTTATTGGACATTATATAAATCCTGAAATAGTCAAGATAATATCCCAGGATAAGAAAGGGCCTACTAGCAATAATGAATGATTATCTAAGTAATGGATACTTCCCAAACAAATGGAAAATGAAATTTTCAAGGTCATATATTAAACGGTAAACAAAGCCAAAAAAAAGCCAAAATCGTCATATATTACTTCCATTCATTACTGCCGGTGCTCGTAAAAATTATAGAAAAGTTAGTAAACCAAAGATTACTAGGATTTCAAGAAACAACTGAGGGACTGCAAAAGCTACAATAGAGTTTCCGAAAAGGCAGGGGCACAGAAAGAGCTTTGTTTGATATGGTTCGGAAGGCAAAATCCTTTCGACAAACTGATGTTTCGGGAGTTTTCCTTGACATAAGTGGAGCCTTCGATAATGCATGGTGGCCAGGTGTACTTTGCCGCTGAGAGAGGAGTGCCCATATAATATTTATGGGATATTAATTAATTACTTTGCAAATAGAATAAGTTAGTACAGAGTGAGCAACATGTGTGTATGGAAAATAATGTCTAAAGAATATCAGCAGCGATCGATCCTAAGGCCTGTCTTGTGGAACATCCTTTTTGACCTGCTACTGCATTTGCAGCTGACAGAGAAAGTGAGATATTTGCTTACACTGATGAAACTCTTATGAAAATTCCAGCAAAGAGCCAAGTTGAATAGGAACATAAAACAGAAGGAAAATTATAGTAGATTGAGAGATGGGGAAATATAGTAATGTTGGAATTCTCTGTTGAGAAAACCAAAGCAATACTACCGAAGGGAAGACACTAAAGATCGCCAACGATAAGATATAAGGCAAGACGAGTGGAGATAAATAGAACAGTAAAGTATCTTTGAGTTTTATTGGATAGCAAGCTACACTTCCAGGGTCACATCAGGTATCTCATTGATAAATCTGTAGGCCTTTTCACGAAGATGCGAGCAGTGTCCACATCATGGGGAGNGGTCACATCAGGTATCTCATTGATAAATCTGTAGGCCTTTTCACGAAGATGCGAGCAGTGTCCACATCATGGGGAGTTGGATTAAAAACTATGGTATAAACTATTCACGATAAAGTAAGCACTCTTTTTAAGTTCTCTCATTTGGAATAATAGTCAATAAACATATTTTATTGTAGCCTTAGACACTGACTTTNAGCACTCTTTTTAAGTTCTCTCATTTGGAATAATAGTCAATAAACATATTTTATTGTAGCCTTAGACACTGACTTTCGAGTCCGGTGGAATATATACACACTGTTTATAACTTAAATGGTAATATTTATTTTAAAAAGTGGCAGAAGGGTTAAAATGGCTGATAAGAAAAAAAAACTAGGGCCTCAAAAGTTCTCACTTTACCATTCANAAAAAGTGGCAGAAGGGTTAAAATGGCTGATAAGAAAAAAAAACTAGGGCCTCAAAAGTTCTCACTTTACCATTCAGCAAATATATACACTAGAGCGGCCATGGGATAAGGGAAAGTCTGACCAGGTTTTTATGTTAGTTCTTGGAATGATTCAGAGAAGCGCTAGTGCTCTCGACTGGGAGATAACAGGGAGCGGACGATGCAGCACTCAAAATACTTCGCCACCCGTGCAGTGTAGCCAGTTCTGCAGCCGACTAAAGTAGGTAATCACACTCGCCTCGGCTCACCCACAAGTTCGTTAACATTCTGTTAAAGCGAGCCTGTCACACGCGAGTTATCAGCTTTTTTTGCCGCTGTAAATACCAAACTTATGATTTACTAGTTGCGACAATTACATGTGTTTCGTTTCTGTCGTAGATTACTCTAGTTGCTAAAATTTGCAGCGATATCAACTACTATTTGGATTTATTTGCCTCTGCGAAAATTAATTATCATAAATAAATAACGGTCTTTGCATTGTTTGGGTGTTCATGATAAAATACGAGTACTGTTAGCACTTCCAATTATAAATTTTATATTAATCATGAATTACGTCATACATCACAATAGCGATTTCATTCCATTCTTATGTGAAAGTAAATTGATAGGAAATGATTGTTCACTATTCGAGAAATATATGTTAGACACACGAAGGTCTACAATGTGACTCAGTGTTTACAGTTTGGGGTTGTGATCTACTACAAAGGTGACTGTTCGTATAAATAATCTCAGTACGTTAAAATTGTCGAGTCAAGTGTGATTAAGGCTGTGTCCGAACCTAGGACCGCACTTATGTATATAAGCTTACTCCACTCGCCTCGATACTTAACACCTTCCGACAGACATGCTTGTTTGCATCCGTTACAGCAACTAGCCAGCTGATAAGATTCTGAACAAGCATTTTGACGGAAAACAAGTAGTGAATCTGTTCTGGAACGTAGGGGCATAGATTTAAAATTATCAACCCATTAGGATCTGTAGCTGAAAAGCACATGATAATGAACGTGTTCCTATAAATCAATCATAGAAATTTTGTCAAGAAAGGAATGAATAAGTATCTGACTCAGTAAACACAGTTATCTATAATGTGTTATTAAAACTGGTAAAAGCTAGAGGCAAATTTTATTTAACACTAATGGTGGTATAAATAAAAACTAATTTTCGAATATTGATACAACTCTTACACTCATTCATGCCTCGCATTGTAAAAAATTTGCAGTGTTCTCACTGCCCTGCATATTAACTATACATTCGTTGCCACGCCCGGTTGATAACAAATCACGAAGTAAATTCTTTATGTTTATCCCGGCACTTCTAGATCATTAAAAGTTAAAGAGTATACACTATTAAGAACTTTTCTCTGTCGCTTTTCTCAAAATGTAATGCTTTCATATCACTCTTTAAAAAAAAAAAAAAAAAAAAAAGGAATAACAATTATGAACTACATATAAATCGCTTTTCAAAATAGTAGCCTATGAGCTGTAAGGGCGCGAGACATACACACATTCGTTTCCCCGTGTACGTGCGTATGTCAATTCCCGAGACATGTGCCACATTTACGTGATTAGACGAATGCGAATGCGGCATGGATGTGCATATCATTAAGCAGAAAATCTTATGCATACTGCGGGAAGAGGACATTGACGATCACGTATAAGATCCAACTCTAACCGATGTTTGTTATAAAGCGACAATAAAATTGTCATTTCTGTAAGATCCATGTTTACAATGATATTGCACATTACTGGTTATTGTCTAAAAAGCTGGGAGCTATGTGTGTTTACAGTTAGACGACTGTAAACAAACACCATTTTATATGCTACACTAAAACCTCGAACTCATAACAGTGCAAAAATCGTTGACACTGAATTTGTTACCAGTAATGTAAAAACTAATGAACAAATGGAAACTAGACATAACATAGAGAGTCGCAATACTTCAGACTGCATTACAAAATATAACTACTTCTACAGTAAACATGGNAAACTAGACATAACATAGAGAGTCGCAATACTTCAGACTGCATTACAAAATATAACTACTTCTACAGTAAACATGGGTTGAATGCAATGACTAGGTGCCAATCGCTAATAGGTAAGCTAATTTTCCAATAAAAATAATTATGCAATAATAATTATGTAGTAAGCGCTTATCTGTCTCACGGAAACACGTCTAATGTAATTGCTGTTTCCAATTTTGGTTTACTTCTTCATTCTAGCCAATGGAAACAGGCGACAAGCTTGTTATATTTACCTTTCTTCCTAACCTAACTTTGTACATCACAAAAATATTTAAGCACACCATAATTAAAATCTGACCTTTTTTCAGAAAGGAAAAAAAAAAAAAAAAAAAAAAGTGAACGAATATAATCGTTCTCGTGATGACACACACGACGGTTTAATATTGTTTATACTTACATTACTGTAAATAACCGTTTCCCGCCAACAACGCCGTCTGCTGTGTTATGAGTAGTCGTCGCCTCACACGTTTCACTTAAGATATAAAATACTAGCTATGCCCGCGGCTCCGCTCGCGTTGGCAACAGAATGATTGGTTAGGTTTTATTTAAAACNAGATATAAAATACTAGCTATGCCCGCGGCTCCGCTCGCGTTGGCAACAGAATGATTGGTTAGGTTTTATTTAAAACAAATAATCGAAATCAAAATTCGCAGCGGACTCGCAATAAATACACGTACATGCTCGAACGTGATTAGTTTGTTACTGACGACGTGAGACTGAGTGCCGGCTAAGCGCACGCGACTAGTGTTACACTCCCCCCCCCACCCCTCTTTTTTTCAGATGCTTCCACCCACCGCCTCCAAGGCTCTCCACGCCCGCGTACGGTCAATCAACTCGCGAACAATTACTTTTTCACAAAGTTTAATATATCTCTTAACGCATTGGTGGGAATTTGTTTCGGCAGCGTATTGCAAGAGCGCACGCCGGCGGCAAACTTTTTTGCGACTTGATTCACTATTATCGTCACTGCTTATTCCTTATGTTACTTGACGTAACAAAATATATTCTAAAATCTGGCCGGAGAACATAGCTATGAATTCAAAAAAACATATAAATCGGATAAGTAGTTCTCAAGTGCTAAGCACACTAACAGACAGACAAACGGGGAGGCATTGAGTTTTATTTATAGATAACTATTTCTTTCAACGCTTAGGAAATACTAACAACGCACGCGACTTGCTACTTTCCATTGGAAACCAATACATGAGGTAACAAACTTTCGTTTCTTCTGCACGCGTCTTATAACATAATTTAATGCTTAAATTTTCTATTGTAAACCCAACTTTACATCAGACTTCGCAGCTTACGCTAAATTAAAGTGCGCAGGTGTGTTTAAACGCATCGATCCAAATAATTTATCTACTCATGGGGTACAGTCGTTACCAAGAAGAACAGAAACTATTTGTAAATATCTTCGCTCTGTCAAAATTATGTCATGTATTCTGGAATGTTTGTCATCTCCTAGCCTACAAATGGATAAAGATAACCATTTACGAACAATATGTAACAATTTGAATTATTTGTGACAGTATAGCATCCTTGTGTGTTAACTTTGTAGCATCTTACTTTCCCTAAAAGTATTTATATTCTCCTTGCCTCATAATTTTTGAATAAATAAATAATTTTTTGTTAACTACTATTCATTTCGTTTGCACGAATAAACTATAACCAACGAAATATATTTTATAAAATGTAAGATCCACTTCATAACGAGGAGTGAAGCAAATTTATTTTCGCTTCGTTCATCATGGGTATTTTCTCCTCTTTACTATAATTCTGCTACCACTTAACAGTGTTAATTTTCATATGTTAGTAAGATACTAGTAGTATGTAGTGTATCATATTTTCAAAACAGTATATCTTCCGACATTTAAAAAAGGTTTTACGAAGTTTCCGGTGCCTCAATTCTGCGGGAGGTAATTTCTGCTACACGATTCCCAATTTCTGCTACACGATTCCCAATTTCTGCTACCTTCTGTTATATGTTCCAATGGGCACAACAGAAGGCATACAAGTTTTCATTGCAGAAAAGAAGAAATATCGCATCAGTTCATACCCACATGTTACCTAAAGTGCTAACAGAAAACTTTAAATGTCAGGCAAAACAAGTCACTGGGGGGCAGGGGTACAAATACAACCAAATGTTAACTTATATGTAGGAGCTTTGTGGTGCATCCAAAAGTACGAAGATAATTTCTTTCCCCTGAAGACTGCATTTATTTAGATATCTAATTTCGCGTACTATTAAGGTATGGAACATGATATGAGTAACGGCACTGCTTATTTATGGAAAACAAGTTACTGTATTCGCATGTATGTACGACAGACATTTATGCCACTCATTAAAACATCAGTAAATTATATAAACAGAGATGTAGCCTGAAATTTTCCGGGGGGGGGGAGATTTAATATTTATGTTATTGGTCACAATATGACAGCTGTAATATTACAAATTGATAGTTAAAATATTACTTATAATCAGTGGGCTTATACACATATATGGAACCTCAAAATGGTATAAACTTCCTTCATGTTCAAGGTTTCCACACATTAATTATATTATAAATAAAATAAAAGTTTTCATTATGCATTCAAATTTTATTTTTAAAATTTTTAATTTTATTTCGGAGAGTGAGGGGATATGTCCCAATATCACCCCTTCCCCTTTTTTCACATCCTGCTAACCCTTTGTATTTACTTATGTATCTTTAATGAGCATAATAATAAATATTGTGATTTTCATAATTTTACAAGCGTTAACTGTTAGAAGGCCAAAAGAAGGCAACACTGTCACAATATTAAACTGAAGGCTTTTACATGTGCCTGTTAACATTACTCATGCTACACACCTCATATTATCTACATTAGAAACCAATAAATTTGATTAGCAAACAACCTCAGCTAGTCGATTGCACTGTGCTATTACTTACGTAATATTGCTTTTTAGACAAATTTATTCTGGATATTAACGTTTTCTAACAATAACCTAAGTTATAAACCGCAATAATGGGTCACATAAAAATTTCGTTACGTGATGGAGATTTGAACTCTGAAGCTTTACGTTATGTAGTGCAAACCCATGCACGAACTCACTGAGCTTCACACACAGTGTACCAAACATCAGGTGTGATAATGTATATAGGGTACCTAAATACCCATACATCTCATATTTTATAAAGTTGTGTTTATTATTTTATTGTGACTGTGTAAGTAACTTGCGACGTTTCCCGTTACTAATGCGTACATTAAGTTTCATTTTGTACATACATACATTTTACAGAACCTGTAATTGTTTCATAAACGGACATATACGGCTTGAGGTAATTACTCGGGTGTCCGCTATCTTGTCTGCCCTAGTTTCGCGGGTGTAACAGACAATCACNATATACGGCTTGAGGTAATTACTCGGGTGTCCGCTATCTTGTCTGCCCTAGTTTCGCGGGTGTAACAGACAATCAGAACACGTTCTACTGTTGTGGGGTTTGGTCTGGTAGCGACAGAGATGGAGTATGAGAGAGAGAGGGTAGATGTCACAGTGGCAACGCTGCCGACTTCTCCACGCAGTTGCCACGTGAATATACAAGCGNGTATGAGAGAGAGAGGGTAGATGTCACAGTGGCAACGCTGCCGACTTCTCCACGCAGTCGCCACGTGAATATACAAGCGCTATGTAGTGTTCATACCAAGAATAACATATTCTTAAACGTTGGAGTGGTCAGAAACTTTAACCTGGGGAAGTTCACTATAGGTATATCTTGACTCAATGACTTTACCACGAACAGCCTATAGCATTGTACAATATTGTCTTCCTGGAAATTGCATTATACAGATCTGCGTCCTGCGAAAAAGCAAGACAGTGCATTCTCATAGGATTCTACTCAAAACACAGAGAGCTGTATTGCTTCTCATTACAAAATCACACAGGAAAACATGTACTGAAATATTACAAATAATAGCTGGAATAATCCCCCTAGATTTGTTAGTAATAGAACGTGGAAGTTTAATAAATGAAACTGATGGGAGGTCTACATCATCGGCGAGGAAGAATGAAGTAAAAAGAGAGATGCTGGACCTCTGGCAGAAGAGATGGGATACTTCGGAGAAGGGGAGAACAACATACACAATATTCGCTAACATTAGGGATAGAGTCTGCCATCACTCGATCACGACTGATTTTTATCTGTCACAGATATTTACACGACATGTACATCATTAAGTAATTCTATACACATTTAGTTTGGCAGACTCCCCCTCTGTAGGATATGCCACACTGAAGACAAAATGCTACATGTACTAAAATATCTTCCTAAGATTGAATTCTTTAGAATTGAATACTGCAGAAGACTTAATGTAGAAAAGAATGAATGTGACTTGTGTGATATAATATCCAATGAAGGAAAAGCAAAAATAATGGAGGAACATGCAAGGAAAATCTCTATTAGACTAAAAGAGTATGTTCTATCGATACATAATAATCCATGAGAATTGGAAGCTACTCTTCCACGAAAAACATACCACACCCTAATATTGACAATAAAAAATGATTAAAAAAATTTTATGCTGGGAGTAGACCACTTCACTTCAAGTAGACTACTGTAAAACTACTACTTAATTTTGAAATGGGATAGGACCCACTGTACAGCCTGGGCAGTCCCAGTGAAAATAAGANCAGCCTATAGCATTGTACAATATTGTCTTCCTGGAAATTGCATTATACAGATCTGCGTCCTGCGAAAAAGCAAGATAGTGCATTCTCATAGAATTCTACTCAAGACACAGAGAGCTGTATTGCTTCTCAATACAAAATCACACAGGAAAACATGTACTGAAATATTACAAATAATAGCTGGAATAATCCCCCTAGATTTGTTAGTAATAGAACGTGGAAGTTTAATAAATGAAACTGATGGGAGGTCTACATCATCGGCGAGGAAGAATGAAGTAAAAAGAGAGATGCTGGACCTCTGGCAGAAGAGATGGGATACTTCGGAGAAGGGGAAAACAACATACACAATATTCGCTAACATTAGGGATAGAGTCTGCCATCACTCGATCACGACTGATTTTTATCTGTCACAGATATTTACACGACATGTACATCATTAAGTAATTCTATACACATTTAGTTTGGCAGACTCCCCCTCTGTAGGATATGCCACACTGAAGACAAAATGCTACATGTACTAAAAGATCTTCCTAAGATTGAGTTCTTTAGAATTGAATACTGCAGAAGACTTAATGTAGAAAAGAATGAATGTGACTTGTGTGATATAATATCCAATGAAGGAAAAGCAAAAATAATGGAGGAACATGCAAGGAAAATCTCTATTAGACTAAAAGAGTATTTTCTATCGATACATAATAATCCATGAGAATTGGAAGCTACTCTTCCACGAAAAACATACCACACCCTAACATTGACAATAAAAAATGATTTAAAAAATTTTATGCTGGGAGTAGACCACTTCACTTCAAGTAGACAACTGTAAAACTACTACTTAATTTTGAAATGGGATAGGACCCACTGTACAGCCTGGGCAGTCCCAGTGAAAATAAGAATAACTTTCAAAGGATTCGTCAGAAGGCAACTGACGAGTTTGAGGGACTTTGCCCCCACCCTCTTTTTCACAAAACGAATGTAGATGACATGATGCAGACCTGGCAACATACAAGGAATTTGAACAATGGATGGACAACCACCTAGGCAATGAACCAAGGTAGTAGAGACTGAAAACATACGGANGACAACCACCTAGGCAATGAACCAAGGTAGTAGAGACTGAAAACATACGGACTTGGCTATGGAATATGAGAATTAAATGACGAGAATCCAGACTGATGGAAGGTTTNTAGAGACTGAAAACATACGGACTTGGCTATGGAATATGAGAATTAAATGACGAGAATCCAGACTGATGGAAGGTTTACACCATGTTGGGGGATCTAAAAGATGTCTACAGGCATCCCCCCCCCCAACCCGGCTGCTGCCTAACGAAGGGATGGATTTAGTTAATATATTGCAGAGCTGCTAAACAATGGCTCAGAAAAGAAGAGTAGAAATATATAAATTATAAAATAGAGAACAACCTACAACCCCTACGTTACTTGGAGAGTGAGCGTGGATGGCAGTATCAACAACGTCACGCTCACCCTCCGAACAGTTTGGCAGTAAAATAAAATGGAGTTTTTAATAATATAAAACGACAATGAATTAAAAGATGAAGGTATGCAAGTAAGAAAAACAAAACAAAAAAACGTTGCCTGGCCCAAGAGAGTCAAAGGATGGAAAGTTATAAGATAGGTAACACAATGTTAAGCTAAAGGAAATACTTATACCATACATTACCTAGAAAGGGCATAGGTGAACGGGTGAAAATAATGTGTGTCTGACGTTTGGCTGGCCACAAAAAAAAACACTGGCTATATTATGCTCGCTATCATCATGTCCACCTGGATTTACTCTGCAGATTTTTCCGTCACATCACTCGATTTAACCGTGTTGGACTCCAAAAAGATAATTATTTTATAATTGTACCAAATATTGTTCAACTCGTACGCAGTGTATGTGAAGATATTTTCTTCAAATTAAAAATTTTCAACTTTATATTTTTTTAATAGTTTGATGTCAAATACAATATTTTTCTGTTTTGTTGCAGACATTATAACAACTACTAAGTTGTGCAGATGAAAAAATGTAGAATATAAACTAATGCCTTAATCTACTGATTTACATANCTAATCTACTGATTTACATATATATCAATACCAAATAACCGTTCATAAATTTAAAAAAATGTTTAAAATACAAAAACATTGTTATTTGTAACATTTTTTTCATATATATGATATGCTCTTTGGTGATTACAAACACTTATGTTTCACGCAGTACCCCATATGATTCGCCTACTTTATAAATTTTTTTATCTGTACAAGTTAGTTAATATTTGTTATAATGGCTGCAACGAGACAGAAAAATTTTGTATTTGACATCAAATTATTCAAAAAATATAACGTGTGCATTTTTTTTATTCAAGGAAAATGTGATCACATAAAATAAGTACATGGTTAACAATTTTGGTACAAAAATATAATGATTAATTTTTTGAGAGCCAATACTGTTAAGGTCAGATGTTCAACTGTTTTATTTCTTTGCATTGTGCTTGTTACAATTACCTATTAAGGCTGATGCTTGGTTTGAATGCAGTGAGAATTTGGGATAGGGAAATACATGCTTATAAAATTCAGTTATAAACTTGAAACAAAAAAGGTTTCGATATCAAAAAGCACATATTTTTCTGCTCAAAAATCCCTGGTAGTTTATATACAACAGAAATGCCAAAATAATGAATTTCATTAACATGTACTTCCCTATGCCAAATTTTCACTGCTTTCATACCAGGAAACAGCCTTTAGTGACCATAGCAGGGAAAGCACTCGACTTGCAAGTATCATTAAATATCCTAACTTTCGGGATGGGAAAGTTACAGCATGAGATTTCAGAAATAAAAAGACAAGAATCCAATATTAAAATTAATTTAAATGGGGCCAAGTCAGATTTGCTGGGTACTGTGCCAATGCATGTTAGGAATTCCATATTGCTTCCAGCCATCCCATTGTTCAGTCGCAAGCCGATGTATTTCTTAAGGTCAAACAGACTGCTGATATTTGTAGTTGGCCATAAAATGAGCAATGAGTAGAGACCTGAAGAATTCGTGGATTCATTTCGGAACAAGCTAGAATTTAAAAAAAAAACGTGCGTTTATGTAACTTTAGCCATTTGTTCACACGGTGTTTGACGCATCCTATAGAACGGTGTCCAATTGTCGCCTTCCACTGCAGCAACAAACAACCAATGTGCAGTTGATATCGGCATATTTGTACTTAAGACTGTAGAGGCTAGCCTGCGGGTCATTGAACTCGCGAATTTTTCAGGTCACTAGCAATGAGACTTTTTAAAACTCAGACTCGCANGTCATTGAACTCGCGAATTTTTCAGGTCACTAGCAATGAGACTTTTTAAAACTCAGACTCGCAGGTTAAACTTTAGATTTTGTTCTAGCTGACAGTGCTTGCCAAAAGGCTGAAACTAAAGGGTAGGAAACACAGGACTTGTTTTTATAGAGAAAAGCTCAGTAGCCTTAAAATTATTGATAAAGCGCCTTTGGATGAATTTGCGGGCAGAATACACAAAATAAATGNGAAAAGCTCAGTAGCCTTAAAATTATTGATAAAGCGCCTTTGGATGAATTTGCGGGCAGAATACACAAAATAAATGCCGGCATGTATGAATTAGGTCCCAACATTGAATTAAAAGGGTAATTTAACATGAGATTCACTAACATACTCTCGGTGCTTTCTTGAATAGCGTAAGGGATGAAGTAGGCAAGGTTAAACGTATTTCTCACCCACTAACTTTTAAATAGGCCCTACAATCCCCAATACAGGTAGTTGCAGCTGACAATCATCGTGGTAAAGAGCAGAATTCCCTTTCCAATTCTCCTGGTAAATAAGAAGTCACAGTTCAGAGTGATGGAGACAAATGTTTCTTCTTTCACAATATGGGTCACGGGTTAAAGGATTGCTGCAATAGTGCAAAAACATGTTTCGGTTGTGGGCAATTAGGGCATGTAGTGCAAGTGTCCGAATAAGGGAAAAAAGAACAAGGCATCAAATGCTACTGTAAAACCGGACAGTAAGTTTAACCACCCTAGGACTGGAATAGACACGAGTTAGTGTCTCATAAATGGCATACATGCAACAGTGTCTGACAATGATGTAGATGTAACTGACAGAGGTAGAAAACTCAAACTGTTAATAAATACTGGAAATCTATTATCTCTTGCCTAACTTTGGTCTGGAGATGGCTTTCCCTTAAGGCCACGGTAGTTTAAAGAGTTAAAAAAAAATTCAGTTAATTGAGTTAGGTATTCCCTGCTCTTTCTTCCTAAAATGAATGTTTGTTAATATATACTGGTGCTCAAATATCTTTTTTGTGGCAACATGGGGTTGGGGACATAGCTTTAAAGCATCTCAGAAAACCAAAATTCCGTGTGTCTAATACTTTGGGAAACAAGTTAAATAATTATGGAGGAATTACNTAAAGCATCTCAGAAAACCAAAATTCCGTGTGTCTAATACTTTGGGAAACAAGTTAAATAATTATGGAGGAATTACTATAAGCAAACAGTTAGATAACAATGCCAAAAAATGTGTACAGGTCGTAAATGATTACTGGACTGGTTACCAGAACACAATCAAGCAAGATTTTCTGAAATAACACCAAGTAAATGTAAATTTAGCAATACAGAGCCTGCAACTGTGTTATCAGTTTCACTTCCTAGGACAGTGTCCTGATGGAACATCATTAATAAAGGAATGTCACATGGGATCGCATGACTCAGCCTCTCCAGTTAAGGTTTCTCAGTACCCATTACATTTAGTAGCTGCTGAGAAAATACTGCCAGGTAAGGGGGAAATAGTCTTAATTATGTTTTCTTTCCCAACTGTTAATGTGGATGATTAAATCAGTATAGTAGTAGAACCTGTTCATTAATGCGATTATTTGAATAATTAGAACTGTTATGGTGCTAGAGGTGTCAGTACTGTTATTTCCAATGAAGGAAAATTATAAGCAGTTGTGAACATTGTGAACATTAGTCGAGCTGAGGTAGAAATTCGGTGAAGTACCAAATAGTAGTGTAAAAGCTGCTTAAGAAATGAGTATGTCGTTAGTGAAAACATGAATAAGAATGCTTGCAAGACATGAAGTTGTATGGTCGAGTTGTTACAGATGATTCAGAGCTAGATCTAACAGGTAAATTATATCATTTGCCAGGAGAAGACGAGCATTTACTACAGTAATTTTTGCAGGTGTATCAGTATATATTCAGAAAAAGTTAACCATCACACTATTAGTCCAACACAGGATATATACAGGTGATTACAAACCTATTTCAATGAAACTATACTGTAGGAACTTTCGTAAACATCAAATAGAGTTTTTGTATGGACTAGCATCCTCTTAATTCAATTACTACTCCTGGCATCTGTCTGTTGCCTAAACGAGTATATGGATAATTTAGGTCAATTCAAAATTTTCTCAATTGTTGATCTTACCAATGGGTATCATCAGATTAGAATTAATCCTGATTATGAAGCCAAGACTTCGTTTAAAGCTTCTAGATGCGTGTACCATTATGTTCATTCCGTATGGTCTAATCAATGGCCTTGCCTCTTTTCAGAAACCCATGGACAGTGTATTAAGAGGCTTAACCCGTTATCAGTTTATGGTATACATTGATGTGATAATCTTCGCTAGGGACATAAAAAACATATAGAATACCTCAGATCAGATTTTGACAGGTTCGACAAGGCGAATTTGACATTATCTCTAAATAAATTGCATTTTGCTGATAATGAATTCTGCTATCTTAGGCATGTCATATTGTCCGCGCACCAGCTCTGAAACACTGGCAGGTATGCGACGATGGAGCGATAAGCCGGCCACGACATACAGCTGCACAATAACGTGCACTCATCTCAAGGAAGTGGTGTTGCTAATGGTGAACCCAGATTCTCTTGTTCACTGGCCGAACTGCACTCGTTCCATACACTGGAGGAAACACTACCGTCGTCAAGACGAACAACTATACTGTAAATGACATCTGACACAATACTGTCCTTTTCTCATTATTCATCTTCCAGCTTCTGCACACAGCCACAGTACCATTCCCAGTCGGTCTTGGTTACAGTGTATATTGCTTTAAGAGTAATCTCTCGTAGCTCCCTGAATAGATAAATCCCTGCGCACTTTTCCTTCACGCATCACATACTTCACCTTCGCCCAAGCCAGTTCAATAGCATTCACGTCGCACATGTATTGGGAAGATGGTCAGCGGTACATCCTAAAGATGTTAGATGTACTTTGAATTTCTTCACATTATCTTTAGGTTTAGACTATTCTACCAATTTTTAAGGCGCCTCTATCTGCATCGACTCGTGACAAGTAATTCCCTTTTTCCTTAACCATGTTAATATATCTGCTTTCACATAGTATTTTGTAGGTGACTCGTCTATCTGTGCGCAATGATAAGGTGTATTATCTAATACTACCATTTATGATGGAGGGAGATGAGGTGCAAGCTGCTCGGTAACTCACTTAATGAAATTAATACTGTTCATTTTGCTGTGATAGTCACCACTGGCTGTCCCAGCTTTATATACAAGATGAGAATTTTCAACAAATTTGGTAATACCCATATCTAAACTACTATTAATCTGTTGCCCGAATTCACTTTAGCTCGTATGCCGAACACATCTCCATTTTGCCAGCATTTACTACAAGTCAAATTAATGCCTATCCAAGTTTCTTCAGTGTAGATTATTTGTTTCCCACCTTGTCATGTGCTGTTTCAATGCAACTAGAGAGCCGTGATACCAAGATGCGATGTGAGGTCTCTCGATCAGTATCTTCCTGTGGCTTTGGGTTTTTCCAACTGAAAACCAAGTTGTTTTAATATTTTTCGCAACGAGTATGTGTCCATGGAAAAAGTATTTTATTCTTTATCACAAGCAGTGATTTTACAATGATTGTGACATACTTTTCCGTACCATAAAACTCCTGAATCGCCCGGGGAATTACACATCTAACAAAGTCATTGACATTTACGACAGTGTTTCGGCCTAGAGTTCCATCGTTTACTTGGTATAGACAAGCTACCGCCCTCATTGCTGTTATCCAGTTATTTTTGTTTTGTCTTTATCTTTTTCATGAATGTCTCCGACACTCCAGCATAGCATGCGGTTTTTCTGTCACCTGGTTAACTGTGAATGGGTAACATTTTTTCCTTAGCCTCTTCATCGCACTTTGGAATTATAAGACTTATGATTCTACGACCCTCAGAATGCACAATGGCATTTCGCTTCCTGACAGAGATAGTACTCCCAGGGGCATGGTACAAGACACATCGGGCGTAAATGTGTAACTGTGGATAGTACATGAATCACCAAGCTTCCCACTCTCCGCGATTACTTACTACCCTGCCTTCCCCTTTCCTCATACCCTGCATCCAAATAGGTGGCATGCATACAGTAGTTTCTTCAGGAGTAAGTCCAGATCCAAAATTGGTTTAAGGAGACCAGCTTTACCCGAGTACCACAGGTATGAAATATATACTAATATTTATTTATGGTGCAATTATTACCTCAAATACATAAATAGTTTTGCTACCTTTGCATGATTCCTAACCAGTTTACTTAAGAAAAGCACAATATTTGTGTGGACTCATGAGCGTGAACAGTCTTTTCTCGCCTTGAAAAAAGGAACTAACGACCTCTCCAGTCCTTACTTATGCAGACTTCAGTAAGCTATTAATATTGGTGACTAATGCAAGTCAGTTTACCATTGGTATTAGTCTATCTCAAGTTGGGAATGGTGAGGAGACTCCAGCTGATTATGTCTCCAGACAGCTACACAAGGCTGAAGCAAACTATTCAGCGACTGAAAAGGAGCTCTTAGCAGTGGTGTGGAGTGTCAAAATTTTTTTGCTGTTATTTGTGAGGGAAGAATTTACANCCTCTCCAGTCCTTACTTATGCAGACTTCAGTAAGCTATTAATATTGGTGACTAATGCAAGTCAGTTTACCATTGATATTAGCCTATCTCAAGTTGGGAATGGTGAGGAGACTCCAGCTCATTATGTCTCCAGACAGCTACACAAGGCTGAAGCAAACTATTCAGTGACTGAAAAGGAGCTCTTAGCAGTGGTGTGGAGTGTCAAAATTTTTTTGCTGTTATTTGTGAGGGAAGAATTTACANGACTGAAAAGGAGCTCTTAGCAGTGGTGTGGAGTGTCAAAATTTTTTTGCTGTTATTTGTGAGGGAAGAATTTACAGTAGTGACAGATCAGTCTGCATTCAAGTGGATGTTGGGTCTGAAGGATCTTAGTGTCAGATAAATACAATGGTCCTTACATCTGAGTACATTTGCAAGATTCAACATCGTCCAGGTAGAAAGTATAGGAATTCAGATTGCATTAGTAGATGTGTATGTTTGATAAAAACTAGCGCAGAGGAGAACATGAGCGCCGAACAAGAAAAAGACAAGTGGTGTCAGTTTTTCCAACAGTAGGCANAAAAACTAGCGCAGAGGAGAACATGAGCGCCGAACAAGAAAAAGACAAGTGGTGTCAGTTTTTCCAACAGTAGGCAAGGTTTCATTGAACAAGATGGTCTTCACTTCAGGGAAACTCATTTGGGCCGAAGACTTGTGCCTAAGTCACAGTATNAGGTTTCATTGAACAAGATGGTCTTCACTTCAGGGAAACTCATTTGGGCCGAAGACTTGTGCCTAAGTCACAGTATGACCAAATTTTAAAAGAATGCCTTTATTCTGTTAATGCTCGCAACGAAGGGAAAAAACTACAAGTTGTAAGGTTGTTGATGGATACAGGTGGAAAAATGGCAAACACTCAGAAGATCACCATACGCAAAACTGTGTGACTTGTAACCGCAGGACTACCCAAGAAAAATCTCGATATACCCTTGTTATACTGCCGGAAATAGAACATTTCCAGAAATTAGGTATATATATATATTGTAGGGCCCATGTCGCAAACTGCAATTGGTAACCACTAAATATTGACAATTATCTATCCCTTTTTGAGATACCTAGTTATGAAACTTTTCCCTGATGGAACAGCTTAAATTGTATCTCCAACTTTTGAGTTTGAATGTATAATAGAGTTTCGTATACCTGATTCAATTATAACAGACAAGAACAAATTTTTTGTCAGAGCCCATGAGACAGTTGTGTCAGTTGTTGCGAGTAAAATAGTTGAGAATAACGCCAGGACATCCAAGTAAATGGGATAACCTAATGTGTACATAGGAAGATATNTGCGAGTAAAATAGTTGAGAATAACGCCAGGACATCCAAGTAAATGGGATAACCTAATGTGTACATAGGAAGATACCCAGGATGCTCAGTCATTATGTAAGAAGTTGACATTACAGTTGGGATTTGTGTTTACCTTACATTTGTGCAGCATACAATCGTCAAGATCATGTTATCAGTTCCCAACTGAGTCTCTATGAAGTTGTGGATGTCATGAAATTTTACTCCTGCCTGTGTGTCCTAAAGCTCGCAATGGCCATGTGGTCGAGATTGCAAGAAAAGTGAGATGTCGTTTCCATGTATGTCTTAAGCTTCAAGTGTTTTTGAGTGTCGGTGAAGTGCTCCGCTCTTCAAAGANGTGAGATGTCGTTTCCATGTATGTCTTAAGCTTCAAGTGTTTTTGAGTGTCGGTGAAGTGCTCCGCTCTTCAAAGAGGATGGTGATTGTAGGGTGTAATGTGCATTGCACCGAGTATACTCATTTTACGAGGCACCGGATGTAGAGTGCATACTGCTAGGAAACGCTGTAACATTACGAGTCGTGTCAGCATTCTTCGCAGTGCAGCAGCGGCATGCCATGCCACCGCGCACTGGAGAAATACTAGGCAGTCTGTTTTTGAGTGGGAGTTGAACAGTCAAGTCGAGTGCATTAAGACAATGCCAGACTGCTGCCACGAGAATAGAGGTTCGATGCCCTGCTGCTGCACATTGCTCAGAGACATGTAGATGACAACATAATGTGTACTCGTAGTGGAGTAAATAAAAGTTAATTAGGTGTAGCATCGATACGCGAGTTGTTGTGCCGTTCGTTCGTTTCCTGAGTCTCTGTGGCCATTGGGACTGTGGTGATCACTAGGTCAAAGTAAGCATCCCATTCCTCTGCTAACATTGTGTCAATCGCAAACTACACAAAGAAACCTCAAAAAAAATTTTTCGCCAGAAATGTTTAAAAATTCTCAGCCATAAATTTGATGGCGATTAGCAATAGTGATCCAAGTTCCAAAACTATGAATAGAGATAAGTAATCAATTGCAAACCTCTGCATAATGAAATTGGTGTAATGGTTATGTTTTCCTAAAGTGAAGGAAAATTAAGTAATTATGTATGATTTACTAACCACAAATTATTTCTCACTAATATGAAATCTCTATGCCGTTTCTTTGTTGAAATTAGTGATTGGAACTTTATCACTTATGTAGAAAACTGGTGTTCTGGGTTTAGCAATATAGAACCACCCACTAACTGTGTTACATTATGGCATGCAAGTACACTTATAACAACTATGTATTTAACATGGCAAGTTTGCGTCAGCAGTATATTGGTTTTATATCGCATATACAGAGAGAAATAAAATGTTGAAAGTCCTGTTCATGGATTTATCCNGTTGAAATTCCTCTTCATGGATTTATACATTGTTATATTATTCGTTAACTTGCCAAATATTGACTCACTATTGAAATTCAACTAAAATTCAGGAATATCCTGTTAAGTAAACTGTAAATTTTTTTCTGGTCACTGATATCTAACGATACAGAGATTAATAATAGGTAACATTTCTTAAATATAATGTCCTGCTCTGCACAATATTCGGCATTTTCACTGATTGTTAATGTTTTCAAGATCAACTACACCATCAAACCCTCCGATGTCATCGATGATGTATTCAACTGCAATAGGAACATGATAAAGATGTTAGAGGGACAGTATTTTTACCATTGTACTGCGTTACTCTAGGGTAACACAATTTATGTATATAATGCATAGATTCACCAAACAAATAATGGTACACACACCATAATTATGATGTGCAGAGTACAAATTTGTTGAGTGCNAATTAATGTATATAATGCATAGATTCACCAAACAAATAATGGTACACACACCATAATTATGATGTGCAGAGTACAATTTTGTTGAGTCCACAACATACTCATGACTCTCATTTATGCATTAAATTCGCATTTTAGGGGGTCACTTTTATTTGCCTATAAATGCTAAATGGTTTGAAATTTAGCTATCGCATTTTAAGGGCCTGTTTATAGGCCGTACATCACTAACTGAGCATGGCCCCTTTTAATGATGTCGACAACACTGTCATCCAGGAAGGAATTTCAATTGTCATTCCCACACAATTGTTTTGTTTCCACATTGACGTTGCTTATGATAGGAGGGCGTGCACCCAGACACTTTTACATCGTCCAAAAGTAATTTGTGTGCACGTTCGCATACAAAATATCAAATGTCTTTACAGAAATGGTGAATAAACATCATCCAATAATGAATTACGTGTGATGTTGTTGTTGGCAACATGAAATGGGTTTGAGTGCATGAATTCATATCAAAAAGCGAGTTTAAAATGAAAATGATACAAAAACCGCTGCTGATAATGCGTTTCAGATTACATTGGTGTTGGTGCCTGAAAACAGCAGCAGAACATACATTCGGGATGAAATTGGCATTTGCAACATGAGCAGAGTTTTGGTGCTAAACCTCATATCAAATACCAAGCCACTTAGGTAAATTATGTGGAAATGGCAGGCAAACATGCATTCTGGATTACATTGGTGTTTGCACCAAAACTGGGTATTGGTGTATAACCTCATAAATAATACGAAGACTCTGTTGCCAACTGTAAGGATATGAGAGTCGAAAAAGGTAAACTTAAAATGGTCAGTTGCATCCTCTAATTGAGGATCCCAAGTACCCTGCTCTAATGATATGTAAATGAATGCCAATTGTTCAGNTGGTCAGTTGCATCCTCTAATTGAGGATCCCAAGTACCCTGCTCTAATGATATGTAAATGAATGCCAATTGTTCAGAAATTGCTTCTTTAACCTAAAATTCAATCCAAGGACGTCTGCCATTTTTTTCAACTCTGACATATTTTGATTATGACTACGAATACTAAGTTTAAACATTGATATATTTGTGTACATTACCATGTAGTAATGTCAANCATATTTTGATTATGACTACGAATACTAAGTTTAAACATTGATATATTTGTGTACATTACCATGTAGTAATGTCAAAAAAATTTAATCATTTTAAAAGGCAAAGAATTACCTGATGTCAATAGGAAATAATTATACCAGCCTCTGAGTCTTACATATGACATGCATAACAGAGTTTAGTCTACGTTGCACTTAAAGGTACATCTGGAAGTAGTAGACGCCGTGATATCTGAAACGACCCATGCCACATCACCGACACATGGTAGTGTGGCGACGAGTGACTATGAGTTATGTTCACGCCGAACAATACAACAAACTCCCACAACGATAAAAATATTGCTCATCAGTTTTGGAATCTGGGATCCCATTAGTAAAAAGGTTATCTTTCTTCTGGTACAGGGCATCAGGGTATCGGATTCTGAACTCGCCTGCTATTGGGGTCGACGACACCAGCGGAAGTTGCGCTCGTCACTCTTTGATTGTGGGTGNTCCGGAAAATAGAGAAGAAATAAAAAAATTCTAAAACCCAACCAAGGAAAATATTACACTTATTCCAACCATCATGTTGGAGGTGGGTGACATCGACCTTGAATTCAGTGACATTAAACTTGGTAAATCAAAAATAAATTCACAAAACATTAAAATTTGTACATCCTAAAAAATTGGGAGCTTTTGTAAATATTAAAATAAATATGGAAAAAATAAAAAATAAACAAAAACATTTAAATCCAATTTCCGAAATAAAATATTTTCCTCATGTACCACATGGCATCTTCACCCACACCAATAAATTTAACATCATTTGTCTCGGCATTTGACCTCTAGACTGTACCATTTATTTCATGATTTTCAGTATTGTCTACTAGAGCGTACTGGTAGATCGTGTTTTAACATCTACCAGCATAGAGATTCCTTGTCGCTCATTTTCAAACCTGTTGGCGACGATGTCCCCCAAACTTTGATTATACAGAATGCGGCAGAAATAAATCCCGAATTGTTACTGTTAATAACACAGCAATGCCAGAGACTATTCATAAAGTTATTTCATAGTTTGAACGAGCAGTGCTGACCATGTACTACACATATTTTACTTCGCAGCATATGTTGATAGACTTAAGTAGCAGAAATAACTCCCACATTTGATGCCTCTGTTTCTCAGGCGTTAGGTGTGATGCGCGTAGCGGGGTGGTGGCCTTGCATAGCACGTGCCTACCATGTCTGGTAGTCGCTTTCATGGCATGGTGTAGAGTGTGGGTTTGTGGTTGAGATTTACTTAAAAACTGCTGACTCGGTTAACAAAACACATCGCCTATTTCTGAGACACATTCGGTTAGGTCGAAATGCTAAAGTTCATGACAGGAAAACCATTTTGTCATGTGTCGCCAACTTGCGAAGAACGGGTTCGACTTTAAAATCGAAGCTACCTGGCAAGCCTCGTAACGTTCGAATANATGTGTCGCCAACTTGCGAAGAACGGGTTCGACTTTAAAATCGAAGCTACCTGGCAAGCCTCGTAACGTTCGAATACCAGAGAATATCCGTGCGGTGAGACAAGCCATTACACAATCTCCATAACGTTCAGCCCGTAGGCATTCAGTTGATAAGGGAGTATCTGAGCGCACCATACGAAGAATTTTACCCACAGAGATGAAGTTCCATCCTTACAAAATGTCAGTGAATGTGATTGTGTCAACCACAGAGCATTTTGTGAGTCTATCCTGGAAGCAGTTCCAGCTGACGCCAGTGTACTGTCAAGTGACGAAGTTGAATTTCGTCTGTCGGGCTACATTAATAAACAAAAGTTACGGTACTGGGCTGAAAACAATCCTTGTCAGCTCCACCAGCGACCCCTCCACAGCGAATGTGTTACTGTCCGGTGCGCTGTCACTGAGTTCGGAATTATANTTGTCAGCTCCACCAGCGACCCCTCCACAGCGAATGTGTTACTGTCCGGTGCGCTGTCACTGAGTTCGGAATTATATATCCGTACTTGTTTAAATAGGACTACAGGACTGTGACAGAAACGTCAGATCATTACATACAAATGTTACACAACTTCTTACAGTNTTGTTTAAATAGGACTACAGGACTGTGACAGAAACGTCAGATCATTACATACAAATGTTACACAACTTCTTACAGTCGAAACTCAAAGACGAAAGGAATCCTGTCGTGTGGTTTCAACAGGATGGTGTCACTGCACACACAGTAAGGGCATCAAATAACCTCTTAAGGGAAATGTTTCCAGGCCATCTGATCTCCTAACGAGGTGACATTCCATGGCCGGCCTGTTCTCCCGATCTTGCACCATGTGATTTCTTTCACGGGGATACCTGAAGACGCAAANTGACATTCCATGGCCGGCCTGTTCTCCCGATCTTGCACCATGTGATTTCTTTCACGGGGATACCTGAAGACGCAACCCTACCAACATGCTGCGGGCATTGGGCGACCTGAAAGCTACCATCCATCAAGTAATCGTGATAATTTCACTGTACATGACCAGGAAAGTAATGCGGAACTTAAGGGATAGAATTCAGAATTGCATAGAAAAAGACAATCGGCGTTTAGAGGATATCATTTTCAAAACCAAATGATGGCGAATGTGTATTTGTCTGTGAAGTAAATGGTCAGCACAGCTCGTTCAAACTGAAATATATTTTTGAATAGCTCATAGCATTGCTTTGTTATTTTTGTTACAAGTGCGGGAGTTATTTCGGCTGCATCCTTTTATAATNTGACATTCCATGGCCGGCCTGTTCTCCCGATCTTGCACCATGTGATTTCTTTCACGGGGATACCTGAAGACGCAAACCTACCAACATGCTGCGGGCATTGGGCGACCTGAAAGCTACCATCCATCAAGTAATCGTGATAATTTCACTGTACATGACCAGGAAAGTAATGCGGAACTTAAGGGATAGAATTCAGATTTGCATAGAAAAAGACAATCGGCGTTTAGAGGATATCATTTCCAAAACCAGATGATGGCGAATGTGTATTTGTCTGTGAAGTAAATGGTCAGCAGAGCTCGTTAAAACTGAAATATATCTTTGAATAGCTCATAGCATTGCTTTGTTATTTTTGTTACAAGTGCNAAACTGAAATATATTTTTGAATAGCTCATAGCATTGCTTTGTTATTTTTGTTACAAGTGCGGGAGTTATTTCGGCTGCATCCTTTTATAATTATTTTCTCCTATTTACCTTGAAAGATTAAAAAAATTGTTTTACAATTTTACAATACTCCAATTTTTTACGTGACATTATTTCAATTATAAATTCAATCTTTTATAAATAATTTTCCATAATGGGGTTTAAAAAAAAAAAACACGTTATTTTAAAAATATTTTTAATTGTGTGATATGTATTTACAACATGAGGGAATACGAAAGCCATTTAATAAGTTAAAGTGACATATTTATAAACATATAGTAATTACCCTCTTTGACGATGAGTTCAACTCTCGATGTCAGCTTCGCGAATCAGAATTTGTAGTGGGCCGGGAAGCCGCACCATTTGACGTACGTCCTTCCATTATGACAGTTCAGTGCCTCTTCGACAAACTACATACCTGTAAATTCCGTAGGCTGGATCTTCTCAGTGTAGAAACCGCCATGGATTGGTATTTTGTTCAGATCTTCGAGAAAGTAAGTCCTCGGAGTATAGTCTCGTATATGTCAGATGAAAAAGTTCTGGACTACAATCTGCAGTGAGCCCTTTCTTGAAGATAACTTACTGTTTAAAGATGCGCATCAGGTCACGAACTAAAGATTTAGGCTTCCGTGGAACCCTCCTCTTCGGGTAGGTGTACAAGGTTTGAAGCTAGCAAAATTGTGGAATATCTTTGCAAAATCCTTACGTGAAATGTAAAAGGTATAATTACCTGGTAGGATTGGTTTATTACTTTTAATTGGACAAATCATGCCTGAAATTAAAAACATAATGAAAAGTAAAATTAATGACAAATTAAAAGCACACAGGGACTTTAATAGTAAGGATGCCGAATTTACAAAGGGGTGGATTCCTATTGGCAAAGAGAAAATTTTGAGTAGCTGCTGCCGCCGCGAATTAAAGTCAGAACAAGCTGTGTAGAAAAATTTGGTTACCAGATTACTGATTATGATGGTGCTGATGTATCTTCTTCTCTTGATGTAACGGATTGCGAAAATTAAAATTACTGATTAAAATATGCTGAAATTTACGTACACTAGCTTTAAATGAATCGTATGGGGTTCGATCTCACGTCTTCTCTTCCTTCGTTTGTGAGCACGAGCAAACCCGCACACGGACGCCAGGTGTGTTTGCCGATAAATTAACCTTGGAAATACTTCATCCGTGGCGGTTTCGTCAGGCTGACGTAGCCACATTCTACATGGGCTCTTCAGGGCCGCCGTGATTTTTGCAGTGTGCACAAAAAATATAACTTGTCATCACTACTTAAGTTGTTATTATATCGCTTATGTCTATTATTTTATTCATTGTTATTACTCATTTTGTTTAAAAATCATTATTACACATCGCAATTGTAATTTGTAAACATGTATTATAACTAATAATGATTGTAAAAAACAGCTGTTACCGCCGGGAATCGAACCCAGACCTAGCGGCAATGTCGGAGGTCCAGTGTTTGCGCTATGGGCTGTCGAATGCCGGGATTACATAACTTATCAATCCCCAGGCTTAGATACATCATCATACACTGAAAAGCCAAAAAAACTGGTACACCTGCCTAATATTGTGTGGGCCCCCGTGAGCATGCAGAAGTGCCGCAATACGACGTGACATAGACTCGACTAATGTCTAAAGGTATGCAGGAGGCAATTCACACCATGAATCCTGCAGATCAATCCACAAATCCATAGGATTGCGAGGCGGTGGTGATCTCTTCTGAACAGCAAGTTGTAAGGCATCCCAGATATGCTCAATAATGTTCATGTCTAGTGATTAAGGTGGCCAATGGAAGTGTCTAAAGTCAGAAGTGTGTTCCTGGAGCCACTCGGTAGCAACTCTCGACGTGTGGGGTGTCGCATTGTCCTGCTGCAATTGTCCAAGTCCGTTGGAATGCACAATGGATATGAATGGGTGTAGGAGATCGGACAGGATGCTTACGTATCTGTCACCTGTCAGAGANCGTTGGAATGCACAATGGATATGAATGGGTGTAGGAGATCGGACAGGATGCTTACGTATCTGTCACCTGTCAGAGACATATCTAGACGTATCAGGGGTCCCATTTCACGCCAACTGCACACGTCCCATACCATGACAGAGCCTCCACCAGCTTGAACAGTCCCCTGTTGACATGTAGGATCCATGGATTCATGAGGATGTCTCCATACCCGTACACGTTCATCCGCCCGATACAATTGGAAACGAGACTCGTCCGATCAGGCAACATGTTTCCAGTCATTAACAGTCCAATGGCGGTGTTGGCGGGTACCGGCAGGCGTAAAGGTTTTGTGTTGTACAGTCAAAAACGAAACACGAGTGGGCCTTCGGCTCCGAAAGCCCATATCAGTGATGGTCCGTTGAATAGTTCGCACGCTGGAACTTGTTGATGGACGCGCTAGTAATGGAACGCGAAGATGCGAGACGAGAATAACTAGTTACTTGTCTGGGAGCAACTGATTACCACATTAAAGAGAATTTTTTAGTCGTGATTGTCGATATTATTAGGAATATTGTTGTTCGACAACTACATACTAGCCACTGTTGTACAGGAATGAAATACATTATTGCAAACATGCATTTTCCAGTTTAGTTACAGTAATTACACAAGACACTGCGCATGTGAAAGGTTGCCTTTTAGTATTGATGTAACAGAAAAACAAAACGTGTGTTTAATTTGATGTTTATAGCATGATTAAAATAAATTAACTGAGCAATCGTCTCTGTTTCACAGTCCACGCTAATGCAACAAAATCTTCGAAACCTTGCAGTGCATCGTATTTTGCGAAGTACGTAACATATTTGTACCTTGGTTTTTTCCGTTCAATGCGTGCAGCAAGGTATGTGCAGGAAGTCTCCATTGGACATCTCTCAGGGGATGACACAACATACCCCGCCACAGCTACATTCAAATGCATACACTTATGAAATCCCCCTTATATCTCAAAATGTACTGGTTGGATTTTCAAGACCATCATATCACTGAAATCGCCACTTAATAACATGTTATGCTATTGGGAGAAACGATTATATTTCCATTAAAAAAACAAAGTTGATATCGTTATCTCAGTAATTAATTACATCTCGGAACATACATAGACGGTGTCTTATAAGCTCCATAGTGCACTATTCGAATTAGAAATCAGAATTTCGATACCTTCAGCAGTTCGGAAGATATTTGAGGGGAAAATCTTAGCTGTATCATAATGTTTATATTCGTTACGTGAAAATTACAATTATAAGCCAAGAAATATTTCTAACAGCCAAAAGNAGCTGTATCATAATGTTTATATTCGTTACGTGAAAATTACAATTATAAGCCAAGAAATATTTCTAACAGCCAAAAGTAATTTTCAGTTGTAAAAACCACTTTTTTAAATAGTTTAATTAATATTGTATTTTTAACAGTTAATATTAACTGCTTGTAAAAACACAGTTGTATTGCAGCAGTTACAAATAGTTTTCTTCATGTGTTTGAATGCAGTTGGCATATTTTTCTAAATGTTCTCTAGCAGAAAATAGATAATCATGTTCATAAAAGTACATTTTTTAAAACATACCTTAGCTCTTGCACATTTCGGCTTAATACCATGCACCAAATTCACTAATAGAGAGCGTTATAATTAGCTGTGTTTAAAATGTATACCTATGGCTAAACACAGCTTACAAAGATTTCAAAAGCCATTACTTATATTTTTCCTTGGATTTTTATATTAAGTTCCAATAACATTTATATTTCATGTAATATGTTCGGCGTTGGTCTATGTCCCACCCCGTCTTAAAAATTTAAATTGGCACATTTGAAGTGGACCTTTCATTTTTTCCGCATGTTCTTGTCATTTTTTTCAGATATATTTTTGATATGTTTGTGAAAGAGAAGAAATCATTGTTAGTTTCTAANCGCATGTTCTTGTCATTTTTTTCAGATATATTTTTGATATGTTTGTGAAAGAGAAGAAATCATTGTTAGTTTCTAATTCCTATTTTCTTTTTTTTCAGCAATGGACGAGCCTCATGAGAAGTGAGTAAACATTTATTTTCATTAATACATTATTTTGTATATTTTGTTTTTGTTGCGTTTTTGAAGCACAGCAAGTTATACCGACAAGGATGTGCTGTTCACAACCAAGTCCATATTTTCCAGACGATAAATCACAGATAATTGAAAAGATTACGATTTCGTTCCAAAATCTCAACACATTGTCTATTGGTTTCCTATTGATCTATTTCGCTCCCATAGCAACCAAGCTGCACCTTCACCGTTTGAGCTTGCTGAAAGAAACGCTTCCTCGTAATCACACGCATATGATTGTCTTCAGTTAAACTAGTTCTGTTGTTTATATAGACATGTTTTACACTTTATAATATTTTACTTGGCTACAGGACAGGATGGAGACCTACGTTACGGAAACCGTTAATTCTTTACCTTCGGTCCACTTCCTGGTTCAAAAGTAGTAAAACGGAACACTAACGTAACTAGCTGCCTTTATCAAACGTACTATACAAAGAATATAAGACAATTTTGCTTAAGAATGATTAGGGTGCCATATACATATAGGCCTACTGTAGAGAAAAGTGCAAGTCATAAATTGCTGTCTGTGATATTCAGTCTGTAACCTTTCACTGGCAAACGAGGAAAACGTATAAACACACTTTCCTGCGATGTTATAAATCGTCAAGATATATGTGTGTTGGCAGCCATTACACTTGCATTGAAAAGTATATAAAAACAATAAATGTTATTTAATTGTAATAACACATACTTTTCTACATAATTCAATTAATCTACGTCCTATTTATGCCTCAGCTATAATATTCAAATTCCTTATTTGTAAAATATGATTCAATTTTGCACCAATTATAAACAATAAAATCATGCTTTAATATTTTAATACCATATTTAGATATTTTTAATGGAATCATTCTACACACTGCAGTTTTTTTAATTTTAAATTAATACACAGTTGCAGTACTAAANAATTTTAAATTAATACACAGTTGCAGTACTAAAAAATTGCATTAACTTTCATATTATTTCACAAGGTCCCGTTCTTCACAGACAAAGATTAATGGGGAAGTGTGGAAGAGGAAACGTTTCACAACATTTTTATCATGAGGCTATTTTAAGGAACGTTTAGCACATCTTAGTCGTGAATATACTGAGCTACACTTCTGAATATTTGAATTAGTTTTACGTATTTCTTAAGANAAAATCATGCTTTAATATTTTAATACCATATTTAGATATTTTTAATGGAATCATTCTACACACTGCAGTTTTTTTTATTTTAAATTAATACACAGTTGCAGTACTAAAAAATTGCATTAACTTTCATATTATTTCACAAGGTCCCGTTCTTCACAGACAAAGATTAATGGGGAAGTGTGGAAGAGGAAACGTTTCACAACATTTTTATCATGAGGCTATTTTAAGGAATGTTTAGCACATCTTAGTCGTGAATATACTGAGCTACACTTCTGAATATTTGAATTAGTTTTACGTATTTCTTAAGANGTTTAGCACATCTTAGTCGTGAATATACTGAGCTACACTTCTGAATATTTGAATTAGTTTTACGTATTTCTTAAGACTCAAACAAATTTAATAGCTATTAGATTATGACATGCACATCGGTATGATTATGAATGTTCAGTTCGAGGGCCATTTTGGACCCACGACGACATACAAGGCAGCATTAACACTGCAACGGTTTACCATTGCTTCCATAGTACAAGATTGAAGTGACATTACAACTCCTAGTTCTGTACCGCAGAAGGAAATGCTCCACATGTGAAAACCCTCAATTAAGTTGGGAGTTAGGCTAGTGCCCCTTGACACACAAGTCGGAAGTTCTTACTGCGCCTAGACTGCTAAAATATGATTCTGAAGTTCATTTGCTTCTAATATATTTATTTAATTTACTTGTGCTTTAAAATTAGTCTGGCATTTCCTCTTACTTGCCAACTCATCGTAAGAACAGCAATAAATTATACAAAAATTACAAACAAAAATTTCTTTAGTTAAGTTTTGGTTCTGGTCGTGTGACAACCATAGGATTTAATTTTCCGATGGCCTCTGTTAACAAATGACAACTGAACGGAAATTTTATTACACAGCGAACATTGTACCGAACATATCTAAATTAAACACTTGATGCTATTTCCACGGCACGTGTTTGTAAATGTGAAGTTTCACTTTATTGACCTTAGAAGGCGAGCCGGGATAGGAGCTGCGCTTAGCAATCGAAGAANTTTGTAAATGTGAAGTTTCACTTTATTGACCTTAGAAGGCGAGCCGGGATAGGAGCTGCGCTTAGCAATCGAAGAGGTGGTGGGTTGAATGTTAACGGTGAATGAATAGAATGGGACACACTTACTGTTCAGTGCTCACGAGAAGGCGAGGCTCTGGAATTCAGGCAGGGTGGGTGGGCCCGGTGGGCTGAAATATCACCACCGTTGCCTCTAACCTGTACTACCAGTTCTAAAACTATCAGTTNGGTGGGTGGGCCCGGTGGGCTGAAATATCACCACCGTTGCCTCTAACCTGTACTACCAGTTCTAAAACTATCAGTTCGCAGGGAGATTTTCCTTTCATATGAGTGCGTATGTTTGTATGAGATATTACAATACCATATGCGGAGATAATATTCTTTTAACAATAACCTTTGCATTCACCATTTTATGTGCCCGTCTGCCTGGTGCGCGAAATGTTTGGCATCGTGTTTGAAGTACACATTTTTAAAGCAAGCTATTTATTGTACATATTCGCATTCTGTTCCCGTAGGAATTAAGGCTGTCGTCTATCAACAATTAAACCTGAAGATTTCTTTGTAGGCAGCAGTCATTGATCAACAAACTGAAGGTAAAACATTAAGCATAATTAAACATTAAGCATGATTATGCAATCAAATTGCAAATGTATGGTTAACATTTTCAAATATTTATGAACTGAAAAAATTCCCAACAAACTGGTGACTTAAAACATTTTATTTCATTGGCAGTACAGAACGAAAATGGTATACCTAAGTTTTTTTTTTTACAAATTCAGTTTTTTTTTTTTTTGCAATATTCAAATACTCCTTTAAAATACAAAAACAGTGAAAATTTACGTTGTCAAATATGTACTTCAAAATAAATTATAATCTTATGAGAAATGGCTTTTGGCTTTATTTATTTGGGTTTATTGCATGAATATTGTCTTTTTTTAAAGATGCTTTTTTTGCAAAATACATTGGGCCTGCATAATTACAGATTACATATTATAGTACTTAAATTACGATACGTGCATTCATCTGACAAAATTTTGTTAACAGATTAAAATTTTTTTAAAAGATGTGACTTTTCGTACACTTAATTATGTACACATACACTAAAAATGTTTTTTCAAAACAACAAAAATATAATTTTTGTACGTATATATAGATGTGTATACTGTTCACTTAAACTTATGTAATTACCGAAGCATTTAAAAATTACAAGTCACCAAAATATCGATATATATAATTTTATGTTATACACATGGGCCATATACAATTGTAAATGGTATACTACATTTTTAAAACTACAATTTCTTATCGCTAACTAGTGGTAGTTATTACAACAACGTACGCTTATTTATTTTTCCATCGGCTTAGTATGATTGAAAACTAACTGTGTTTGTTCTAAGGTGAGAATTAAAATTTTCCAAAAAAATTGCTGTAAAAAGAGAAACCGTTTGCTCTTAAGTGATAATTTGCATGGTGTTGTTCCACGATGTGTTATTTACTGTTATAGGCTGTTCTTGGTAAAGTCAGCGCTTTTGAAATGCCTGCATAGTTGATACTGTCATCTCATTGTGTATTCTTATGCCCCATCAAAATAAATATCAGATGTTCACAAGTCCACTGTATTTACTTAGTACATAAAAAGCAACATGTAACAACCAAATTGTAACAACTAAGAACAATAAGTGCTTTCAAGTGATGTCCGTCATTTTATTCCTCTAGAAAGTTAAAATATTCTATCTCCTGGTGATATTTATAGTAATATTTGTGGACGTATCAAAATTCCCACGGAAATGGTGTATGCCGTATTTAACAAATGCCTTGAAAATGAATACAGTAACATTAATGCTAGGTACAGGCTGCGCTGCCGTGACAGTAGGACTGAGGAAATATGGCTCAACTTAAGGGATGGAAGATTTTACTGTGCCAGAAGTAACGCGAACTACATTTCCTGATTGGAACTACTTTATCTATGCCACTGCCAATTTTACTGCGAGTTTTGCATCGGTGCTTAATGTACTTCAAAATGTTTGCTGTTACGGGCAGTAATTTTTTAAAGANCAGAAGTAACGCGAACTACATTTCCTGATTGGAACTACTTTATCTATGCCACTGCCAATTTTACTGCGAGTTTTGCGTCGGTGCTTAATGTACTTCAAAATTTTTGCTGTTACGGGCAGTAATTTTTTAAAGATCGACAATTTGTCATGAAATCTTATAAAATATTTGATCGTATTCTTGTTTTAAAATGATCTAAATATACAAACAGTGACAAGCAATTAATACAAGCTGTACCTGTTCAAAACTTCTTCAAGAAATTTTGTATTGTGAAATGTTATCCTTCCGAAGATGTGATGGTCCCTTGACAAATTGCGTTACACTTTGTTTTTATATTATAAAAAAAGTTATAAATTTTGACGAATTCTTTTACCTGATTTCGGCTGATCTTTTATTATTTTTCTTTTTTCTTTTTAAATACGTTCCGGTTTACGTATCGACATTGAAAGCTTGTGTCGAGGGTTCCCGAGTTCTGGCAAAAAACATTCCATGTAGAATTAAGTTAACATTTTTAACATTTCTTTTGCCCGGAAATCGTTATCCCGCTGTAAACTATCGTAACACACAAATTGTGGATTTGGTGTCCACACAACAAACAAGCAGTACAACCTTTGGGTAACATGCAGCTGGCCTTGAACTTGATAATAATATTTATGGCACTTGTTAACCCCCTCCCCCCATCTATAATTTTCTTTAATTTTTCAACTTTCCATAACGTCACCTTCCGTTGCAGAATAGCAGATTCAGGGCTCTCAACAATTCTGCGGACGCCAGACATTTGACTTCCACAATGCCATCTTCATATATCAAGCCATCAGGTGTTGCACNCTCAACAATTCTGCGGACGCCAGACATTTGACTTCCACAATGCCATCTTCATATATCAAGCCATCAGGTGTTGCACCGAAATACGGAAATTCAGGATCAATAAAAAACCCACATTTCCGAATTTTTACATGTTCAGCTTCTTCCAGTGCTTTAATAGCTCTGTGCTCATTTTCTTTCCCGTATTTCACAGCTGATATGTGTTGAAGATCAGTGTAGAGGTTATTTTTTACTGCACCTCCACAGCTGGTAGATGGAAGTCTTCTACAAATATCGCCAAAATGTGATGCTGTTAGTCGCTTCCGTCTTTCTTCCATCCACTGTCCAGTATACAGAAGGTCCCTGGTTTGTATTTCAATTTCATGCACAGCTTTGTTGCTTTTTTTTAAGGCTTTCTAGTAGCTCATTACACAGAACATTGAAATCATGTGCAGGTAGATCTGGCTTTTGTGCCTTAACTCCATAACCATGATCGATGTCTTTTTTACCAGAAAGCCGCTTCTTTGGTTTTAGAGATGGCTTTCTACTTACATTCTTTCTCTTTATTCTTGCTACTTCCACTTTCCGTCCTATTTGAGGTTCTAATATTTTTGCAAATGTACCTGGACTTCTTCCACATACTTTTTTATGAAGTTTATAGTGTACAGCTCCAGAATTGTAGGCAACCACCGTCGCGGCGAATCGCACTTGATAAGATACACGTTTCGTGTAGATGATGCGCTTGTTGCACTGCAGAGTTGTAATTCTCAACGCAATTGTTGTCAATGTTGTAAAGTAAACTGNGTGTAGATGATGCGCTTGTTGCACTGCAGAGTTGTAATTCTCAACGCAATTGTTGTCAATGTTGTAAAGTAAACTGTGGCTATGCCTGCTCAACTTACCTACAGGCCATGCTCATTAAGAAGGGGAATAATATTTCTCTCACCTTATTTTGCACCGGCACGGAAGTATGAAACACATCGCTATACGTTCGTGCATAGCCACCTCCTCGTTCATTCTGTGTTCAGCAGCTTTTACATCAGCACCACGCAACTGTAAGCTTTTAGCATGTATTTGTTTCCTCAGATGAAATGGGCCATTTTTTCCAGGTGTCAAGATGTCTTTTAACTTGTTGCAGTAATTACGCAAAAGGTGATTTCGGTATTCTAGTNGCCATTTTTTCCAGGTGTCAAGATGTCTTTTAACTTGTTGCAGTAATTACGCAAAAGGTGATTTCGGTATTCTAGTTTATCAACAGTGTTTCTGGGCGGTCTTGCTTCAAGTAGTTTTTTGTAGACACTACTATCACCATCAGCTATCAGAGTTCTATACCGCAAACCATACGTTTCTTCACTTCTGCAAAAGCCTTCTACGATAATGTGAGCTTCCATACTGGATGCACTTTTTTCTGGACTCCAATTCTTGTAACATGTGTGCAATGGCTGTTCCTTCCCTTCTTCCTGTGCTTGATCACACACAGTGCTGTACTTATTTCGTACGCCAATAAACAAAACCTTTTTCGTCTTGTAACCAACAATTGCAGCCTGAAATAAAATCATATTAATTATACAAACCAGTCGCATAACTTACGGTGTTCCATAAACTTGCAGTTTCACTCGAGTGGGACATAAGAAATGTGTGCATATATGAATGTGCTTGTACATACATACATACACACGTACGCACACACAAACAAACACACCTACATTTGTCACCACGCTTGATATGTCTTACTATAAAAAAATATGCAATTTAGTTTTAGGAGCTAGTTCTCTGGCCCAATATGGCATATCCTGCGTTGCACTTAACTTCATTCAATTTTGACAGACAGTGTGACCAACCTACACAGTATGTGAACAGTAAATGCTGTAATTTGCAAAGTATTAGGTCAGTTGATGTTTGTATCGAGATGTATGTTATGGTGATGATGATGCGACGATTATGAGGAGGGGGGGGGAAATAGTACTTGGAATTAAAAATGTAAAAATGATAACTTTGAAATTTAATGGCAATTTCAACACTTATAATTAAAATACCTTTTTTCGAGTAATGTACAATATTTTTGGACTGTATACCAAAGATTTAAAAAAAATTTTAAGAAATAAGGATTGATCATAAGTACATCACGGTTATGTGAAACGTTTTCAACCCGGCAAACGCCATTGAGCTCTCTTTCATCGTGTTTGAGTGAGTACCTTGCTGGTGTTGTCGGAATATTATATAGGCAGTTAATTATTTTGGCATTTGCACATGCCAACAAGCGTAGTTCGATGTAGGTGCCTGTCTAGTGCGTCTTCTCGAGTGAAATGTATTATAGGCGTGTGTTAATTGGTTGACCGTTCCTTGGTCCGCCATTTTCCTTAACCGTCGGCCATGAAACACGACCGGCTAAGTATGTATTTTCGTTCTGACGTTTAATTTGGTTGGTTGGTTTTTGTTGTGTTGTATTGATGAATGTGTCTGCAAATAAATTACTTCGTATTAGTTGTAGACACAAGTGATTTTAGTGATGCAATCGTTCAAGGATTGTCATAGGACAACACTTGTTCAGGAATTATGATTAGGAATTACAAACTTTTAGTAATTTTGTTTTGTAAATAATATATTTCGAAACAGTTGTTAGAATTTTTTTATGTGAGTGGTATAGAACACTCCCTTTTTACACGAGTTTATTATATTGAAGTTCCAAGGATTTTTATTTGTAAGTTTAACCTTGCTTTAAATATTTACAGTGTGTATGTATTGCGCCAGTACGAACAGTGACATATTTGTCGTGTTCTTTTTCTTGCGGGAATTTTTGAAATGTACCTGACCTTTACAAAAAGAAACCCTTCTTCCCTTATTTATTACACTGAAAATCCAATTTTTAAGCATAAGATTAACTTCGCTGAAATGGTTTACAGTGTGTATTTCAGGCACGTATAAGAACGATATGAACAGCGACAAACTGATCGCTTTTTAATCTTTTGGTGAAGTTTAAACTTTCCAAGTTATAGTAATTTGAATATTTCCGTACGAGTAAAATTGTTCACTGCACCATCAAAACAATATGCGATTCATATTGCTATTGCATTGCAAGAAGAACCGTGGGAGATTTTTCCTTCCGTTTTTCTTCACAATTTTAAATTCAAAGAGATTTTACATCATTTTAATCTTTCATACCATTCATGTACACACACGCACGCAATAACGTTCTCAGTTGTGTTGCACTTCTCTAAACACCGTGCATTAATAAAGATTAATAAAATATTTAAAAAAAATTCAAACTTAGTATAGGTTGTGCTTGCAGTACGGTCGTATTATGGTGGTCGATTTCGTACAGAGTTCATATTTCAACGAGAGGCAAAGACTACGGATTTCCCGAGCCCACTAAATGTAAGATCACGTGCATGTGAATTCTCCTGTCACCCCCTGAAGTGCGTCCTTTTAACCATGAGCAGGCCTTTTAGCCTAGGATAATAGTGTTCTATCTCCTTGCAGGATTTTTTTTATCACAAAATAGTTAAGTTTTTTTTATTTTTCAGAAGTGCCTTACACATCAGGTACAATATCATAACACACTTCGACGCAGAAAACATTGAAGATGCTGCATAGAATAGCTAAATACTATTTTGGTCCGGTATTTAAGCTACACGGTGTCCAGTTCATTTGTGGTCGTGTTTTTTTATCAATAGCCTTGCTTTTAATAAAATCTCTCTTAGAATATTACAATATGCCTGTTGTATGCACCATTACTGGATAAATACCTTTAATTTGATACCGCATTTAAGGCAGTGGCGTTTATGGTTTCGCCAAAAAACTCAAAAATAGTTTAACATTAGAGTAAAAGGGTTAATGTGTGTTGCATACTTCCTTCTGCAGATGTAAATATGACTCTTAAGATCGGGAATGCATAACTTTAAAATATTCTGAAAGGATATAATCTTACTGCTTACATCAAACAGTGGATGTTGTTGTTCTGTGATAATTTATTCACTTTCGGGAAGTGGCAGCGCCAGTTCCGATTCGGAAGAGGAAAATTCGTCGTCAGATGAATCACTCGAGCCACTGGAGTCACGACCTAGGCATATCACAAAACTGTCTATTGCGTCTTCCACACGACAGTCCTTTTGCCAGTAGTCTGCTTCTGTATTTTGGACATGCGAACAGTATCCTTGCCAGTCTTCTTAAGCGACGGAATATATAGCTTCCGTCGTGATTTCCATTAGCTTTGTTAACGAAACGCTAGCAGTAATGTTCTTTTCCCGCACTAGTCTCTTTGTTTTAGACCACGCGTTCAGTGGGTTTAAGTTCGCACATATAAGGGGGAAGTCTAAGAACATTGTGTCCGTGCAGTTTTAAATGTTGGTCAATGCGAAATACTTTTTCAGACTTCCTGTTCTGCGTAATTAAGTCGAAAAGCTCAGTTTTTCACATTTCATGAGTAAAGGGAATGTTGTTATTGGTCAACCGTGACTCCAATTCTTTTTTTCACTGCATACTTCGATGGGGGTTTATTTTCATGCACTGAGTGGTAAGGCTCATTGTCCATAATAACAACAGACTATTCCGGTAGGTTTGGCAATAACTGATTATGCATCCACTTTTCGAAGTTCGGAGAATTCATCTGCCCATGGTAGTCCCCCGTAGCTTNAAGGGAATGTTGTTATTGGTCAACCGTGACTCCAATTCTTTTTTTCACTGCATACTTCGATGGGGGTTTATTTTCTTGCACTGAGTGGTAAGGCTCATTGTCCATAATAACAACAGACTATTCCGGTATATTTGGCAATAACTGATTATGCATCCACTTTTCGAAGTTCGGAGAATTCATCTGCCCATGGTAGTCCCCCGTAGCTTTACCTGGTGGAAAAATTAGCAGTGCAATTTCAATGAATCCAGTTTTAGCACCTGCATGAACAACAATTAAATGGTTCGAAGAACTGCGCTTGGTTAACATACCACGTTCAGTATCACTTTGCCAACATTTGTTAAATGTGATGTTGCTATCAACCCAGGTTTCATCAATGTAAATTATGGGGCGCCCCTCCATTCTGTAGTGGAGAATTGATTTTAAGTATTTACAACGCAGTGGACAATGTGCGATCTTTCCACTAATAGTTTCCGAGAACTGTTACACCGTTTACATTTCAACCCCATTTCTTTCAGTATCCGCCTGAGCCCGATAACACCACATGGAAAATAAATTTTTTCTCTCAAAGCAACGAGAAGCTTAGGACATGTTGGTACTTGTTTCTGTACTAAGTAAAAATATGAATGACGTCTCTGATTACTCTCCTATCAAATGAGTAACAGCACACATTTCTTTCATGCGGACGCTTTCGGTGTTTGCCTGGTGTTGACAGCGAACTGTTACAAGCATCGGCACCTTCTTTGCGAATTCTGGAAACACTTCTCATAGAAATTCCAGTGTATTCTGATGCACGCAGATTGGATTGAGATAATAAATGCTTTATTTGACCATCAGTAGCTTCTTCGTCACATTTATTTATCACATGTCTGATCACCTCCCTCGCTTCGCTGTGTATATATTTCCCATTCTTTCTAGACTGCGCCATAATATACCGTCCTGATACGCACGCAACCGACACTAACTCGTGACTGACTTCCAGAGAGCTGTTTCTTTAGGAATAACTAGTAGCGAAGGTGACCCGTTACTCTGACAGTGGTCTTTAAACGTGGGAAGGGGGCAAGGGAGCGTTTGTGGCCCCGACCACCACCCCGCCATGCAGCCTTGCCTTCTCATCAGCTCCCTACTTGTACATGCAGTATAACCATCATTTTCCGCAGTCTTTCACTTCAATAAGAACAAACTGAGTATAAATTTTAAATCAACATACTATTACCACTTGCTTTTTACTTCATCACAGCGCAGGTCCCAATATTACGAAATTTTCTCTCGGAATAATTTGATAACCTGAAAATTGTGAGCTAATAAATATGTTTTTATTCAGTAAAACTTTCAAGAACATTAACTCAAAGTAATGGTCCTGATTTTTAGCATTCTGTTCATTTTAAACAATGTGTATGAAATCATTAGCCCATCTGTATATAAAATATATCTGGCATAATAAATGTACATACTGCACTTATAAATTACACGTCTTTTTTTTTTTACTCGGCTGTTTTGGACCTTACATAGAAGATGTAAAATGAAAACATTTTCAACTATCTCTCATATCTCAATAACTGCCCAACCAATATGAACTAATATTAATAAGTTGTCAGAATGGAATATATCTACTAAACACAGAAACTAATGCCTTAAACGTTCCGCCTTTCTAGAAGACACTGCCACATGGAAAAATACAATTTTTATATCCATGTATCTTATGGACCACTCATCCGATTCATAAAAGGTGTAGCAGTAAAGTGGTGCTACAGTAAGCTACAGCACATAAATTTGTACACTAACAGTAAATAAGGCTCATTTTTTTTTTAAATGTTGGATTAGTAACTATTTAACATTTGTGTGCCATACATAACTTTAAAAAAAAATGTCTCCCGACATGGTATATTATTAGTACCTAATGACAGCCTTAAGTACATTTTCATTCAGAAAATTTTGTCCATCATTTTATACGACAGTGCCACCTGAAAAATACGACCTTTTACACTATATTTCAGGAATTTCTCAAATGTTTCCCACCAAATTTGCCATGCAAATGGTGCTGCAGCAGGTGCAATAAGTTATATGTTTATACAATAACAAATATATTAATTGGCAGCCTTGAAATATTTTTACTTATTCTGTCATATCCACAGTACTACAAAAACTAAATTCATTGTCTTACAAATACCGCACCAAGAGGCAGACGTCGAAATGAAATTAAACTTGGCACAACCAAAGGGAACTATGGCAAAATAACTGATTTCAATATGAAGACAAATGAGACGTTTATTCGGGCGGAATTGTAAAGTAGAAAATCACCTTTGGCACATTGTTGTATCGCCTATAGCGTAGATACATTCGACAATATGATTCGNCTGTCCAACCAATATGAACTAATATTAATAAGTTGTCAGAATGGAATATATCTACTAAACACAGAAACTAATGCCCTAAACGTTCCGCCTTTCTAGAAGACACTGCCACATGGAAAAATACAATTTTTATATCCATGTATCTTATGGACCACTCATCCGATTCATAAAAGGTGTAGCAGTCAAGTGGTGCTACAGTAAGCTACAGCACATAAATTTGTACACTAACAGTAAATAAGGCTCATATTTTTTTTTAATGCTGGATTAGTAACTATTTAACATTTGTGTGCCATACATAACTTTAAAAAAAAATGTCTCCCGACATGGTATATTATTAGTACCTAATGACAGCCTTAAGTACATTTTCATTCAGAAAATTTTGTCCATCATTTTATACGACAGTGCCACCTGAAAAATACGACCTTTTACACTATATTTCAGGAATTTCTCAAATGTTTCCCACCAAATTTGCCATGCAAATGGTGCTGCAGCAGGTGCAATAAGTTATATGTTTATACAATAACAAATATATTAATTGGCAGCCTTGAAATATTTTTACTTATTCTGTCATATCCACAGTACTACAAAAACTATATTCATTGTCTTACAATTACCGCACCAAGAGGCAGACGTCGAAATGAAATTAAACTTGGCACAACCAAAGGGAACTATGCAAAATAACTGATTTCAATATGAAGACAAATGAGACGTTTATTCGGGCGTAATTGTAAAGTAGAAAATCACCTTTGGCACATTGTTGTATCGCCTATAGCGTAGATACATTCGACAATATGATTCGNAATTGTAAAGTAGAAAATCACCTTTGGCACATTGTTGTATCGCCTATAGCGTAGATACATTCGACAATATGATTCGGCATGCGATCATAAATACGTCTAATACCTTTCTAGATAATATTCTTATTTGTTATTGCAACTGCCGCTCCAGATGCTGCAGATCCGTTGTTGGCTCAAGCTGCTGTCACAGCTGGCTCCATACATATTCTATATGTGACAATGCTGGAGACCGAGAAACCGGACTGGCAAAGGTAGGGCTTGGGCAACACGAATGTGGTCTTGGAAAGTCCGTGATGCATGTAGGCAGGTATTATCCATTTAAGGTAATAGGCCATTGCATCCATGCCATAAAGGGAAGCACTTTAGGCCACATAATCATGTTCTGAACCTACTGCTGTGTCATTACAGTCAACCGCCNTTGCATGTAGGCGGGTATTATCCATTTAAGGTAATAGGCCATTGCATCCATGCCATAAAGGGAAGCACTTTAGGCCACATAATCATGTTCTGAACCTACTGCTGTGTCATTACAGTCAACCGCCTAATGGTATTTAATGGCCATGAGGCGGTTGACAGTAACGACACAGTAGTAAGGACCCAGACGAGATTGTTGAGAGGTGACATGATGTTTACAGGAACTTCATGGGAAATATTGCAGCTTATTTAGGTTTGTCTTTGACTAGCTGTACAGAACTGCCATCAGGAGTGCGCTAAATTAAAAACAGCCCTGGTAATATGAAAGATCGTTAAGACGAAGCTGTGTGCATGTAAAATGCACGTCCGCGAGTAGCTAGAACGCCTTTGCAACGCATTGGATACAAGAAAAATTATTTACAAAGTTTGAGAAAGTGCCGGTCATTGGATAGCAGAATCAGGGTGATCAATTTATAGAACTGCTTGCCACCTGGACACCTGCAACCGAACTGTGCAACGGTGTTGGTNGCAGAATCAGGGTGATCAATTTATAGAACTGCTTGCCACCTGGACACCTGCAACCGAACTGTGCAACGGTGTTGGGAGCAGTGGCAACATGAGGGAACAAATACCTGCCAGGAAGGAGCTGGACAACCCAGAATTTCCACCGGAAGAAAGGATTCCTTCATCGCCCGGCAGGCGTGAACTCTACCAACAGTGTCTCTTCCCACCATTCAGAGATATGCAGCGACATCAGCAGTCGATACTGTTTTCACCCCGACTATTGAGAATAAATTTGCGTTTTATATTATCACTGTTCCTTCTGCCATAATTCATTAACNACTGTTTTCACCCCGACTATTGAGAATAAATTTGCGTTTTATATTATCACTGTTCCTTCTGCCATAATTCATTAACACCAAAGTGCTGATTTGTATTAATTTTATCATATTCGGGTATCATAGACATGTTCACAAACTTCTGTCTGGTAAAGGCTGGTCTACGCGATCAGTGAAAATGTACGTCTTACTTGATGGCTAAACGGTTAAAGGAAATCTGATCGTGTAGACGCTGAGATATACCGTCTTCCCTGAACTGAACCAAAACTTATTGACTGATGGGATTCTGCATTAATTTGGGGAAGCTGTACATGAAATGTGACCGTCTGGACAAGCGTTCGTCCTACCTGACGTATCGGGCCTCATTATTGCATTGTTTTCCAGGCACCAAGGTCAGTCCTACTCGCGTACCGACATGTGTTTGTTGCTGTTATTATGTAGTGTGTTGGTTGAAATGGCAGAAGTACACCACTGTTCAGAGAAAATTTTAACACAGTTTTTTTAACAGTACAGAAATAATCATTGCTTGTGGAGAGCAAAAAGCAAATAATATATGGACAGGGAAAAAGAGAATGACGCATACGAAACACTAGTAAACAAATGGCAGGAAATTGATCAGATGGTAAATTATGATTTGGTTGTAAAGAAGATAAACTCATTTCGCTCCACCTGTCGGAAAGCATTATTATTGAAGGTCAAGAAGTCGGAACGTTCAGGAGTCGGCTCCAAAGAAGTGTATGAACCGACTCTGTGAGGTTTCCAATTGCTCTCGTTTTTACGAGAACTAGAAACACAAAAACAGACAATAAGTAACCTTGACGAGGATACAGGGAACCAGATAAAACGAGCTGTTATTATAGTCCAACCTGTAAGCATTTAAACTTTGTGATACATGTATAGTAATCACGACAGTCGTCATATTCTTAGCTTGTAACCAGATCATGCTAAATGTAAAGATTAGCACATTAATCACCAATGTTTTCTGTCTTTTTATGTGCAGTGCCCAAACGACTATGTCAAGTTTATAAAACTGTAAAAAGAGAGTCGAAATCAAACTTCTCATCGATTTGTTAAGTATTATCAATTTTAACACCAAAAATTGTATTTGTTTGTCACTCGACACACGAAAGACTTAAATCATTGTNTGTTAAGTATTATCAATTTTAACACCAAAAATTGTATTTGTTTGTCACTCGACACACGAAAGACTTAAATCATTGTCATAGGTACTAGCAATCTCCTTAAGTCACGAGTTACATATTTTTCAAGCATAATAGCATTCATGTGTATAACCATATATCTACGGGAAAATCACCACAGTGTTTTCAAGGACTACATTTATTGCAAGACACTGGCATTACACGTTTAACATCTACATATAACACACACACTTAAAATTACAACAGGTTTAATGATAACGAAATGACTTTGACAGTGCATTCTTGCATGTCTATCATTACATTTATTCTTGTGATTGAATGGCGCGATTTTGCTAAGGTACATCACCTACGTTGTTAAAATAATGATTGAATAAATTTCTGATAATTTTTGCATCCTCCCGGACATTACCAAGTCTTCCATGTTGAAGATTATGAATAAATTCANGAATAAATTTCTGATAATTTTTGCATCCTCCCGGACATTACCAAGTCTTCCATGTTGAAGATTATGAATAAATTCAGTGTTACGCCTTTTCCCCAGTTCAACTGAACCAGTTGCTATGTCTTCGCGGTCGAGTGCGTCTGTATCTGTATAATTTTGAGAACATGTATTCCTCATGACATTATGCAATACACAGCAAGTCATTACTATAATATCAATACTCGCATGAACCAAATGTATTACTCTTTGCCAAATTCGGAAGTGAGAAGCCGTTATAACGAACGCATTCTCCATAGCACGTCGAGCTCTTGAAATATGGTAATTAAATATCTTGGTTTCTGAATACAGTAGTTCTCTCGAGTATGATTTGAGAAAGTCAGGTTGCAGTGCAAAAGATTTGTCACCTACGAAAACATACGGGAGAATGCTATCTGCATTAGGAATTTTGTCAGGCTGTGGAATGTTGACCTTACCTTCGTTGAGTCTCTCCTAAAATGTAGTATTTGCAATCGCACCTCCGTCCGAGATTCTACCATTTATTCCTACATCGCAGTATATGAATTCACAATTAGCATTAGCGATACCCATAAGTACGATGTTGTGAGTATGTTTGAAGTTAAAATAGTAGGATCCACTATGTGGAGGTAGTGTTATCCTCACATGCTTACCATTCACAGAGCCAAGGTAATGGGGACACTGCCACTTTCGTTCGAATTCTTATACAATGGCACACTAGTCTTCATCATTTTTCGGAAACTGCAACAGAGCAAACGGACTACACTAAATAAAAGCCTGGAATGTGTGTAACAAAATANTTCATCATTTTTCGGAAACTGCAACAGAGCAAACGGACTACACTAAATAAAAGCCTGGAATGTGTGTAACAAAATATTTTTTGTACTTCATTTTATTTCACCATAAGTAATTAAAGCACATGCATAAATGTTTTGCCGAGTTGCATATTTAAACCGTTTTCTCTAGTCTTATTAAAATAAACATTTGTAAATATCAACATATAGTTGTCAGATATAAATATTTCTGATCGCAGAGGATACACTGATTCAAAGAGAAGAGTACGTGTACGATAGTTATTTGCTACATGCATCCTCGACATATGTGGAAGGCACCACCAGCGTACGAGCTATCCCGTCAACTTCTGCACATAAATGGTCAAAGAGGAAGAGGAAGCATCCGTGGGACGACGACAAGGCAGCAGATGTACACATTCTAGCAGGGGAGCGACTGAAAACTATGCAACCAGACGGTCGTTTCGATATTTATGGTAAACATGTTGCCCACACACTTCGAGTAGTTGACCCGCAACAAGGCATATTAGAGCAAAAGTTAATCAACCCTGTTCTTTTTGCTGTACAGACGGGGAAATTAAGTCAAAACATGCAAGTTTCACACCGGGCTGCAATATAAGTAACTCTAGTAACATTACAACCCCGGTATCACGAGTCTACGACATTCCAGGTACCGTCACACGGACATCCTGCAGTGTCAAGAGAAACTGCCACAGAGACNGGTATCACGAGTCTACGACATTCCAGGTACCGTCACACGGACATCCTGCAGTGTCAAGAGAAACTGCCACAGAGACTTGCTCGAACACTGGGTGCCAGCATATAGCCACAACAAATGAGATGGACAGTGAAGGCCTGATAACATACATTTCAAGGGCTAATCCTGAGTGCCCAACATTCGATATGTTTTTGTGTCAAAACTTTTACAGCACGGTTCTTGAGTGTTAATGAAAATTTTCAATTAAGTTATTTTGGTTCATCAAGTAAGCATTGTCCTTACATTTATCTAATCCTCTCTCAGGCCCTTGTACAATGCACGGCATGTTTCAGGCATGATCTTGCAGAGCGATTGCTTGGAGATTGCTGTTGGATATTTCTTGTCTTTATAACTCGTGCCAGTCGCCTAGAATCTCACAGTTTCCGTCAGATGCTCAGTGGGTGTGATCGCATTTCGCATAACTGTGTCCTGTTTTCGTATCAATGTGGTAATTAATGATTATAATAGCATGTTCATGTCAGTTTACATTCATAAATAATTACCCCAATCATCTGGTTGGCCTCATAAATCCTTCAATAAATTAATATGCGAGTATTGAATCCTTTTCAGAGGCANTTACCCCAATCATCTGGTTGGCCTCATAAATCCTTCAATAAATTAATATGCGAGTATTGAATCCTTTTCAGAGGCAATTCTCTTGACCATCTTCTCCGTTTGATTTAAGTTTTTTTTTTTCAGACATAATGCCACAAAAAACACCGTAATCACGAATGCTTCCTCCATGTTAGAACACTTTTTTGCAGGCATCTAGTATATAATTAAAACAATTGGAATGGAATTCAGAAATACAAAGTAAACTCGTGTATAAACACTGAAGTTTGATCGACGTCGACGAATGGAGATCTCTCAAGACAACAGGGATGTGTATGAACGCAAGTTTTCCTCTCCGTAATGTCGTCAGTTTTCACGTCAGGTAAGACGAACAGGTATGACAGACAGTTTCAACTGCATCTAATAATGACAAATATGCGTTTCCATCTAAATTTAAATTTTCCTCGTTGGACCAAACAACTATATCCGTAAAATGCTCGTCATTACACTTGTTCCAAATACACTAACAAAATTTGACATGTATATCTGTGTTGTTTTCATTCATAGCATGAAGTGATGTGGGAATGTAGTATCACCAATTTAATTGCCTTAAATTGCGATGGACAATTTATGTACTGACGCCTGTCTCACGCGCAGTTTGCCGTACGGGCTTCGACTTCCCAGAGGAACAAGCGAATATGTGCAACACATCACCCATTTCCTTCGCACATTCTTATTCCCTTCCTGCCACACCTACGTTTCTTCACCTCACTCTCAGTTCTGTCAGTTTCAAACTTGTCACGTAATCGTGTCATTGTGTCACGTGATTGTGGCACAGTATCGAATTCTGCCCTTCATATCTCTACACACCAGTCATATTCTCACATTTCCAATTAACGTTGCTCGAAAGAAAACCGCGTAACCTCCGCTATTCTCTCTACAATTGTAGTGCTGCTGCTCATGGCTGCAAACGGAAATGACAATACAGAATGTGTACACGCGCTCGAACACACCCATAGTTGTCCTTATAACATCAAATTTATGCAGTTCCATCAGATTGTCTTTAGTATTTACATTATATTAATGAACCAACAGTGTTAACATTAATGTCCTACACTAAGTTTTTAGTGTAAACAAAATTTAGGCCAACATGTCAAGTTATGCCCAATTTGGTTAAGTTGTTTCAGATACATAGTGTTAAAAAATAAAGTATAATGAGGTAAAATTTTTAAAATTAATTGGCACGAGCGAACAGCCATTGCTCACTTTCTACCAAAAATTTTTGGAACTCTGATTCGGTGGTTCCTGAGATATGAAGAAGAATATTTTATTTTCTGTGTGATAATGTGTTACTATATAGAGGAAAAAATACTACTAGATACAATCTAATAATTTTATACACAGGCATACTAATATTATTTTTATTATTTTTTCTCTTTTGAAAGATATTGTGCAGTATTCTTATAATCAGATAAGTTTAACTTTATATTGCAGCACTACTGGCATTCCAAATTTTGTGTCAGTCATATGACCCGCTCATGTATTTAGAAAATATTATTTAAATATGATGGTACCTATTTGCAAATGAAAATCAGAACTGTTTTGGGATATATAATATTTCGCAATAACTACAATTAACATATCGGAGTGTATTATTGTGTGTATGGGGGTGGNATAATGTGTTACTATATAGAGGAAAAAATACTACTAGATACAATCTAATAATTTTATACACAGGCATACTAATATAATTTTTATTATTTTTTCTCTTTTGAAAGAGATTGTACAGTATTCTTATAATCAGATAAGTTTAACTTTATATTGCAGCACTACTGGCATTCCAAATTTTGTGTCAGTCATATGACCCGCTCATGTATTTAAAAAATATTATTTAAATATGATGGTACCTATTTGCAAATGAAAATCAGATCTGTTTTGGGATATATAATATTTCGCAATAACTACAATTAACATATCGGAGTGTATTATTGTGTGTATGGGGGTGGGGAGGGACATAAATATCACCCTTTCTAATTATGGTTCAACTCAAACTCGGCATAAAAAATAGCAATGGTAGGAGGGAGAGAAAAGTGTTAGGGATGTAACATTATATTAATTATTAATGAATGACTTATAAGTGTAAATTTTTTAAAGGATCACTTTTTTTAATTAAAAAAAAAGATTGATTTCGCAATGGGAAACTCTTAAAAATTGTTATAATATGTTAGTAACACAAAAACTAAACTATATAAACAACTGATGGCTGCGCTAAGTAAACTCTTCGCGCTATTTCCCCTTACCCATGGCAAACACCAATCAAAACAGTCAAGATCACTCGACGCCAGTCACAACAAATACTAGACGACTGAGAAATAACAATGCAATGTCTTTAGTGAGACATAAGGGATTTTCTGGTAATAGTTGACAACCGTACTGGCGAATGAAGAGGCAATGGACAGTACACACATACGATTGTTATTAATGAGCGTCATGTCACCATAACTGGTATCATCATCCAAAAATATGTGTAATTTTATATGTAATTATGCCTTTTAAAATGTTTTCCTGATCACAGCTACATACAAATAGGAACCATTAGAGATTTCTCCGCACACAATGATAAATTAAAGATATTCATTTCAATTTACAAAATAATATGATTATATATATTTTAATTCTAAATACAGAGACAATGATAATGTATTGAGTTTAGGGGCCCAAAATTGTGTGGTATCAGAGATTCAATAGTTTTGGATGTAATTTATGATAAACATAAATTTAATCGACTGTGTGTAGTTGATACCCAAATAATTTTGAAGCTATAGGAGTATAAATATTTAATGTGTTAATTTTTTTGCTACTACAAATTGAGGTTAGTTTATATTATATGAAAAAACTTATACAGTGAAATTTTTATCAAAATACTAATAGATATTCATTAAGATTTAAGCATAAAATCCAAAATATTTCAAACAAAATTTTAGTGAATTCGATAATGAAAATGTAATATTATGAGAATAGTAAAACATAAAAACACAACGAAAACTAAATTATAAATTTTAATACACTATATTCATGTTTTTATAAGTTATTGTTTGAATGCTACTAAAGAATAAAACAAACACTATTTTATCGCATTTTCCTTAAACTAAAATAATTTTAACAATTTTAAGAAGGCGAAATAAAATTGACCTTGATTTGGACAGTATAATCTTCAATTTAAAAAATGTTTAAAATAAAAATTTTCAAATATTTTTAAAAAACTTGTGAAAATAAATATATTTTTTAATAGTTTTAAAATGTCTGCTGTGTATAAATTGTAAAATTAAGCGATCTCTGAAAGTAGAACTGAAAAAAAAAATTGCCAATTATACAGCTTAAAAAGTTTATTTAAATGGGGAGATTAAATATCATAACAAATAATATTCACAACATTTTCAAAATGTCTTGAAGAAAATATACATAATTTTGTAGATACGAAGACATCAAGAAAGGAAACACATAAACAAATGCAATAATTGCTTATTTTTTTTTTTTCAAATATTGTATTATTATTTTTATAAAGATAAAAATAAACAAAATAATAAAATTCTTCCCATTCCTTGATTACAGATGACAAACACTAATATGAAATACACAAATCTCTATTTACCCAAATTAATAATACAAATAATTATAAAAAAATTTTCAATTAAAATTTACACTATGGTTTATGGACGATTTCAAAACTAGAAAAAATAATTTTCAATAAATAATGGTGGAAGCTATAAATCTGGGATTACGTAACACGAATAAAGTCTTGGAAATCTCAAGTTGCATTTCTGAGAATGTAAAATGATTTGTCCATTGGCCTTACAGCCACACCATGAAGAAAGCAGAAGAGGCCGCATAATCTTCTGATATTACTGCTGCACCAGTTGTTTTCATAATAATAAGCAATTTTAATTTAAAAGAATATTATTTCTGTTTAAAAGCAGTAATAAAATGTGCAGTTTTTCATAATTAATGTAAAGGTTATTGCTCCGAATTTTTATTAAAAATATTAAATGAAATTTTTTAATACCAAATTTAGGTGAACACCTTGGTAATATTTCCAAAAAGTATACAATTATATACAAATATTTATACACTGTTGTAGTGGTTCGATATATATAAACTAAACAAGTTCCATGAACATTTAAAAAATAATTATATTTAACTGGAATTAAGCAAAAAATATTTAAACTTTGAAATGTTTTAAAAATTGTCAACATGCTAAAATATGACAAAGTATTTTTAAGTGTGTTTATTCTCCTTGATTAATAAATTATTATTTCTATTGTTACAAGTGGTAAAAATAAAATAACACAAATTCTCTATTCAACAGTGATGAAAAGAATCATCACTGGTATACAAATTATTTGGCAAAAATAATTGCAAATTACTTTCAAAATATGGAAGTTAAAATGTATTTATGTTTGGTGCTTACATAAAATTTATTGCAAAACAGCTAAATGTGTATGAAACAGGTTGTATAGACAAAGAAATTGTATAAACAAATATTGGTGATAAAATTATTTTGAAATCAATACAGTTTCGCTAAATATGCTCATTCCAAATGTTTAATAAATAAAATAGATATTTNTAAACTAAACAAGTTCCATGAACATTTAAAAAATAATTATATTTAACTGGAATTAAGCAAAAAATATTTAAACTTTGAAATGTTTTAAAAATTGTCAACATGCTAAAATATGACAAAGTATTTTTAAGTATGTTTATTCTCCTTGATTAATAAATTATTATTTATATTGTTACTATTGGTAAAAATAAAATAACACAAATTCTCTATTCAACAGTGATGAAAAGAATCATCACTGGTATACAAATTATTTGGNATAAAATAACACAAATTCTCTATTCAACAGTGATGAAAAGAATCATCACTGGTATACAAATTATTTGGCAAAAATTATTGCAAATTACTTTCAAAATATGGAAGTTAAAATGTATTTATGTTTGGTGCTTACATAAAATTTATTGCAAAACAGCTAAATGTGTATGAAACAGGTTGTATAGACAAAGAAATTGTATAAACAAATATTGGTTATAAAATTATTTTGAAATCAATACAGTTTCGCTAAATATGCTCATTCCAAATGTTTAATAAATAAAATAGATATTTNATAAAATTATTTTGAAATCAATACAGTTTCGCTAAATATGCTCATTCCAAATGTTTAATAAATAAAATAGATATTTCCAGAAAGATGTACAAAAAACTTTAAACCATACATTACCAACAAGAAATTACGGATTACAAATTAACCTAATTTCCTCTACATGGGTGCAAATCATTTTAATAAATTTCATAATAATCTAGATGGTAGGTAGGCATTGACGTCTCGTTTACAGTTATATAATTTGATATTAAATCAGAAACATATCCAATATTACCAAGAAAATTTAAATACACACGTGACTTTCCGACGTTTCGAACACAGAAAAACTCGAAAAATTATGCTAGAGTGCAATTAATTGCATCACAGAAGTAGGAACCGGAGCGTCATCTCCGGATGTATTCAGACTAAAGTTTTAAAATATAGGGTTCATTTACAGGAAATATTAACATAGCCATCGTTTTGAAAAAAAAAAAATTGTATAAAAAGCTCTGTATACGTTGTTTTCAATACATACTGTCAGAATAAAAAGTTTAATTCAATTGGCTTAAATTGATAAATATATGTGCCAAATATTTCAAAATATTAACATGACCGCCATTTTGAAAATAAATGTCTGTCTCCATTTAAAACATGTAACTTTACATGGCCTTCTGTAGGCGTGAAAAATATTTGGTGGAGATTACTTTAATTGTTCCAGGAATATGGCAAAATGTTCAATTTACTCATGTGACAATTTTTTTGAAAAAATTGTGCCAATAGAGAATCTTTGAATGCNGAAAAAATTGTGCCAATAGAGAATCTTTGAATGCATAATTGATGCTTCTAATAAATACTGTAAGCATCCCAACAATTTTGAAATATTTCATAGATATAACATTTTGATATAAATTATTTATATAAACACCGTAAAAATGTTTGCCGCACCTAAAAAATGTTATTTACATACCCTACTGTAACACTAATTACNAAATTTGGTGGAGATTACTTTAATTGTTCCAGGAATATGGCAAAATGTTCAATTTACTCATGTGACAATTTTTTTTAAAAAATTGTGCCAATAGAGAATCTTTGAATGCATAATTGATGCTTCTAATAAATACTGTAAGCATCCCAACAATTTTGAAATATTTCATAGATATAACATTTTGATATAAATGATTTATATAAACACCGTAAAAATGTTTGCCGCACCTAAAAAATGTTATTTACATACCCTACTGTAACACTAATTACATTAAATTTTGGTAGAATATGTTGATTGGTCCTCGAGATATGGCATAAAATCTAAATTTTTGATGTTACGATCTTCATAAATGGAGAACATAAATGTTACATATTATCACGTTCGATGATTGTCATAGATACAACATAAAAAGTGAAATTGAAAACAGTTACATAGTTTCGTAGATAGAGTACACTAAGCAAAAATGTTTTTATACCTATTATTGGGAAAATAAGAGATTTGCACACTTACAACATATAAATAATATGGTCCACTACAGTACAACTTCTTCGCCAAACTTGAAAGAATTCGGTTGATTGTTACCGGAGATACGACGAAAAACTTTATTGTTTAATGTCAAGCTATCTGAAAAAATGGTGGAAATATGAGGCATTGTATAGACAAATTTGATGGATATAATATATACTGTCAGCCTGGTATAGTATATTTGTGTGCCAAATTTAATAGAAATCGTTTGGTTTTTTTTCTGGAGATATCACAATGTTAATTTGTCATGTGATACTATTTTTAAAAAAGGTGGAAAAAAGAGGCTTTGTGTGGATACATTTGATGGTTGTATTGTTTACGCCATCATACAAAGTTACATTGGAATTAATTACATGTTTCGGCGATATAGCATAAAAATTTACAATAGCTTTATGAACGCCTTTTTTAAAATAAGTGTCTGATCCACTTAAAACATACTAGTTAACATCACCTGCCGTAGTACTACTACTTTGACAAATTTGATAGGAATATGTAAATTGATTCCCGACATATTATATAAATACCTCATTTATTTGTGAGGTTCTATTTTACAACATGGAGGACAAAGAGGTTCAGTGTAGACACATTTGATGTTTTTATTATATACTCCCGGCAAACAAAATTAAGTTGGAATTGATAGCAAAGTTTCGAATATATGGTGTACTAATCTAAAATGGCATTTCGTAAACAAGCATAAAACATATTTGATTATATCATCTCCAACAGTACTTTTTGTTTGCCAAATTTGGTAGGAATTAATTAATTGTTTCCCGAGATATTGCACAAAAACTTTATTAAGTCAGGTAGCAATATCTTAGAAAATGGTGGACAAAAGTGGTTGTTTTAGGCATATGTGGTGCTTATAATAGATAGTGTCAGCATACAAAATTTGGTTGAAAATGATCAAACTGTATAGTACTTATACCAAATGAACCCTACAATATCTGTACGGCCGCCATTTTGCAAATAAGTGTTATCATTAATTTCAATTGCATATGTTTACATGGTCTACGATAGTATTACTCTTGTTCCAAATTTGGCGAGAATCAGTTGTTTAGTTTTTGAGATATAACGAAAAAGCTTAATTTTTTTCATGTTGTGCTATCTTCCATAATGGCCGACCAACAACAACAAACAGCTATAAATTCAATGCTTACATTTTGCTCTGTCAAAAAACAAAATTTGGTTATAATCGGTTGAATGGTATTCATAATGATATATTAGTGAAAATATTAAAATTGTTGCTATTTTGAAAGTAAGCGCCCAGCATGTCCCAAAACTACAAAAGTCAGGTGTACTTACCTAGTACTAAACGAATACTGTGTTTGGTGAAAATATTTTATGCATTCAAAAATTGAAAGGGTACACACACGCGCACAGACACACAGGCAGGAAAGTGATCTCATAAACATTTCTTTCAGTCGGAAAGTAGGCAAAAAACAAGAGAGATAATTTTATATAACAATAAATTTTAAAATGGATTGCATACATAAACAAACAAATAGAACACATTCGCAAAGGAGCTAAAAATGTCAGAATTTGTAATAATCATTTCAGATACTAAGAAAATGTATGATTAATTGTGAAAAACCAAAATTAATCCTAAAAGAACAAAATAATTTTTATAGTGAAATAATATTGAATATGTTAAGTATTTAATAAAGTACCTTAAACTACAATGTGTATTCAATAGACTTTAAAAATAAATTTCAGTATTTTTTTATTCTTAAAAGTAAAAAAAAATATTAAATCACGAACGAAATGAAAATTTCCAAAATTCGACTGGACGTCTTAGTAAAACATTCAAGTATTCCAAAGTTTTGATAATGTTACAAACCATTACAGAGAGGCAGAGAGGATTTACATTCTTACCTCACCGAACTTTCTGTCTCACGAAGTTATACAAAACGTTTCGTCTCAGTTATTTCTTTAACAGTTAACTTTATTAAATTTTTCCCTTAATACACTAAATGTATCACACACTCGCCGGCCGCCTACTGTGAGTATTTCTTAGTCCATACACATAATTATTCTCTAAGACCTGGAAGAGGCCAGTCGATCCACCTTCCTTCTATGTGATTCTATTCCTAGAACTTTGGAGGAGTGGCCAGGCATGCAATTCCCAGAACTCTGAGGGAGTAGCTAGGCACTGTTCCGAAAATAACTTCTGTCTTGATGCCAACCGAGCCTGCAGACACAGCCAGTCTTGAGTACAGGCAGCTCATAGCAATGCTCCGATCAGAAATATTCAGACCTTCCATAGTGTAGTATCAGGTGGTCTAGATACATGACCTTCATCTTGGCTCTAGAATTATGCTGAATACTGTGCATGATGTAGCTTATTTGCTTCGCCATATGAAACAGCCACTCCTATACAGTTTATAATTTAGGGAACAATTAATTTTTTTAGGATTATTAAAGCCATATCGGTTCATATTCATGAAATTAAGCTGTAACTGAACACTCGTCATATGTTGTCTTTATTCAGTAATTTTTTATCCTTGATCGTCAACAATAACATATGTTCACTTCAGCCTATTGCTTCTCTCCTGGAAGAACTGATATATTAAACTAGGTAGTCGTTGGGGCAACCGAATATAATGTCCACTGGGAGTTGGAGCTCCATTCGGAATAGAGCTTTTGCAGGAGTGCTCCCAGTAGTTTTATGCACTACAGACCAGTATACCAGGACTAAAAAGGGGAAGTGATAGTCCTAATCTCCCTCTGGTGCTGGCTAGCAACTGATTGGAGGTGATCCTTCAATTTTCTGTTAAAATTGTTAACCATTTCTTCAGGCTATGGGTGCAGGGCAGTTGTCGTTGTCCTACAGGTTCCCAATAATATGAAAATATCCAGAAAAAAGGAGATTTGAGGTTCCTGTCCTGATCCTAATGAAGTCTATTAGCATACCAAAACTACCGAGAAACTCATTTACTGCAGTCTGTTCTACTATTGCAGTCTCTTATTTGCCTCATGTTATTTTGTAAAATAGTCTGCTACCGCCAAAGTGTAGAGGTTCCCTGCATAATTGAAAAATAATAATTAGATAACATAGAGGATGTCCCAGGAGCTATGGTCATTATTATGGGAGATGAAAGGTAAAGTCTTTTTAAGCAAAAAAATTGTTGTGACATATCCCGAATGATTTCTAATGTAGTGATACTTTAATGTAAATGTGTTTTTAAATTTATGCACAATACATTATGTAACTCTCTGCCTTCATTATATCACTCTCCTCTGCCCTGCAGCATGCAATATATCCCTGCCCTCCCTTTGTGCTTTGCAAATTGATTGCCAGTTGTTGGTTGTGTGTTGTATCATACATAAGTACAGTCATCCGTCTTGGACATATAATTGTTTGCTAAATATGCTGTTTCTCTGAATTATTGAAGCTGAGTAGCCAACAAATAGATGCACAGTCTGTCCAAATGAAAAATTTCTGGCCATAAAAGTACTTCAGGTATTATTAGATGGTCTTCACTATAGCTAATAGTACTTTCCTCATAGCACAGTAGTTAAGTTTTTGTTTCGATCTGGCTTTACTGAAATATGCCACGGCCTTCTTAACTTCGCCCAATATTTTTAGATATTGCCACTGTAATGCAAACATCTCTGGCAATCTGGTACCTAGCAGAGAGCATCCTTTAATTGATTGAATGCTTCCAGAGGTTCATTGGTTCATTTAACTTTTTCGTTATTTTCGGCAAAACAGTGTATTAATATTGCTATATTAGAAAACCCCTCACAAACCAACAGTAGTAGGTCCACAATCCGAGAAATTATCAGACCTGATTAATCCTTAACTGCTATGCTCTTCCCTGGGTCTGTCTTCATTCCTTCTTCTGAGTCAACATGGCCAATTCAATGTAATTTTCTCCTGAAGTGCCGTCATTGCTTTGGACTTAGCGTAATGTTTGCTTAGCTAAGCTTTCCTAAATTTCTCGCAAGATCTTTATGTTCTTTTTGCAAGTGTTTCTCAATACAATAATACTGTCCATATCAAGTAGACAGGTCTTCCAGCATAATGCTTGCATAATGTTCTACTTTAGCATTACAAAAGAAACATTTTCATTGCATCAATCAAATCACATGACTGTGAACCACCAAATAGGGAATGCATTTTTATCTAAATCTTCTGGTTTGATACCTACCTGCCAGTACCAACTGCTTATAGCTATTTTTATCCCGATATTGCATACAGTGTACCATCAATACAGAGTAGGAGACACTATATTTCGTGACTTGTGTCACTCCTTTTTATTCAATGCAGGACTTCTTCGAAACATTTTTATTATAGACGATAACTGCCGTGGATATTTCTGGACTTAAATAATCTTCTATTATTCAATGCTACTTCATTTATCCTAACAACTGAACTGCTTTTCCTTGTTTGGCTAGAGTTATTTTTATGTCAGTATGAGGTTTTAGTTGGCGCATTGCTGTCTGCAACAAGATGGTGAAGAACAATATTTGTCCATCTCATGACTTTGTCCTTTAAAGTAAATATATTCTGCTATTCCACAAGGGTTAATGTATCTTTTGAACTTGAGCAGGCTAGATATCAAATCATCTTTGACCTTTTTGCTGAAGTGAATCGGTTAATCTATTCGTACTGTTGAAATTAACTTTTCTTGAACCTGTGGGCTCCAAATATTCTTAACGAAAGATTATATCAACCTGGTCACCATCCTGTGTGATTGTTTATTTCTTGACGATAATTTAGTAGTCATTTTAATAGGAATGACTGAAATATTGTTGTGCATAGGTGTTGATTACTGTTGTGAAAATTAATTATTTTTTAGACTTAATGTGGTTATACCTCTGTTCAGCTGTCACCATTGGGCAGTCACTAACTGGTATTACTTCCACAGTTGCATCTACTTCAGCTATTTGATGAATAGTAATATTTTCCTTCAACCTCTGATGGCATATTACTGTACCATCATCGGGTGGGCAAATAACAATTCTTCATTACTATGGCTGAGTGCATTAGATCTCATATCCCAAATAATTTCACATTTGCTAAGGGAATCTATGCATCCCGCTAGACTGCCATGCATGACTTTCCTCTCTACCAAGCTGATTTCCAAAAATTTTTATTCAAGAATAGGTGTAAATTTTTTTATATCAGTATCAAAGAAACAGTTGGATTCTGCCTGTGCCAATCTCCAGGTTAGTGGGCTGAGACCAGTTGCGCTAAGAGTGTGCGAGAGGTTTAGGGGATAAGAGAAGCTTAATTCACGTTTGACGAATTAGCAACTAAAGTTTCGATCATTAGATGCGACAACGATTTCTTGCGCAGACATCAGCGGTGGATAGAGGAGGTGTTAATGGAAAGAATGTAGTGGAATTCTAGTTCGAGTTATTATATAATGTGTAATTTCTGCTAAATATGAATGTTTAATCCTTTTTTAAATTGCCGCAGTAAATAAAAAGATAAAATATTTATAGAAATTATGTTCGTTTCAACTGCAACCCATATGTTAATAAAATAACTGATAATTGGCCGTAATATTATAGAAAGATTTTTGATTTTGCATAATATTCTGAAATTTTAAGAAAATTTACGACACTTATTTTATTTAAATTAAAAAAAACATCTAAATTATTACCAACCGGGTTTCACTAAGATAATATAAACAATGATTTCGTACAAACTTAATACGTTTGAGTATTTATTTACACATTGCTTTTTGAAATTGGTTATCAAAAATGTGGGCTAGCAAAATATTTAATAGTCTATGAGTACAACCAAAACAGAAAGTTAACATCGTGTTCAATAATTACTTTTTTGCTCTGCATATACTAAGATAGAGTATCAAAGGTCAGCTACACATTTGCCAGTGAAAGTCTGCAGATATGTCCCTGTGGAATGCGTTTAGTGGTAACAGTCGCTGAAAATTCTCTTAGATATGTTTATAGATGGACACGAGGTCATATAATAAAATACCTTGTCGGAAACCACTAATTGTCAACGTTCAGCTGGTAGAGCAGGTATCGGAATGTTGCATTATCGAGTATCAACCACCATATTTTTATTAATATTTGTTTTTATACATTTAGGTTTAGCAGCATAAAAATCGTGGGATCATAAGTTTGGTTTGATGGCGGGCGTGTCTTAACATCATAAGAATAAGAAACTTTTCTCAGACACATCATTCTCTAATGACGATATCACTATCTACCACAGGTAGTAGTTTCGAGAGAGGGTCATATGGCTTGTTGAAAAGGATAATTTTCCGGTAATGAAGCTGGCAATCATGATGGCATTCTAGAGAGCAATATAAGAGGATAGACTGGACAGTATGCACACATGGGCGATATGATACATCACGAAGGTATGATATTATGGAAAGTGTCCCCTCTGTTGAGGATATTCTTCTGATCGTAGAGGTACAGTGCACTCCTTTCAGAAGAGTTATGCGGCTAAAGTCTTCTCCTGAAGCTTGTAAAGGGGGAAAAAAATGTGATTATGCACCTTATTGAAGCAATTTTTAAATCCCAATATCCTGTGAGGTAACCAGGGTCATCGATGAACTCCAGTTTTGGTGATTCGCAATTGCCAAGAATTCGACTTTGACCAGCAGTTGATTTTTTTTTCTTTCCATTTATGGTCATGTAAAATTTGTTTCCATAACAAATTAATTTAATCAAAATAAAATACTTACGAGAATCCTAGCTACCTGTGATTTCTTAACTTCTTTTCATTGCTGTCATATCTAAATCGGTGCTGCAGAACACAATTTTGAACATTTGAAGCAAACACATTCATATTATCCTGATGTTATATAATGCATTATGATGTAAATACTAAATGCACTATTAGTTCCACACATACAATTTCGTTTATTCTACTTATTTTGGTTTTGTCTGGTAACCTTTGCTTAGGCATTTCCAAATCGGGGTTACTTATTTGATAATAGCACTTGTGCTCTCCATCATTAATGATTGTGAAAAAAACCAACGTGCATCCTTTTATTTTATATTACTTAAGACCATACATTCAGACAATGAAACATCCTACTGAATAACTCCTTAATTTTTATTATGTGAATTTTCACATGAATCCGGTCACATTTTTATCACGAAGTAAACCTTTTAACAAATATTTAATAAAATTACGTTACCCCTTCCTTACAAAAGAATACAAACACCAGCATTAAAAATGGAATTTACGGCTCAGCATCTGTCTTGTGCTACAGAAAAAAATATATGCATGCATAATAATATTCATTGGCTATATTTACATTAATTTAACTGAATATTGAACAACTTATATTCTCAAAAAGAATTGTAATATATTTTTCAATACAAAATCCTTTTTCTAAATACAAACAGAAATGAGTATACATAAGCAATTATTAACATAACTTATAGATTAAAAGGCTTTTTGCTTCAATTCCTAAAAATTTAAATCTTTTTGGGAAAGTCTTTATTAAGTGATCACATTAACCCAGTAATGTAAATTTCTATACTTATAAAACATATATTTAAAATTAATAATAAATATATGTTTTATAAGGAGAGGAGTCTTCAGAAAAAATTTCAACTATAATATATTTTAATGTTACATAGAGGAGTTAAAACACTCTATAAAATATACTAAAGGACAATTCTGTATTTTAAAAGGCATATAAACGCTCATTTTAACCCGGAGTTCAAGATATTATAATATTTTTAAAAATATACATTTTAAACAATAAAATAAAAAAAACAATTAACAAATATTCATCACTACCATACATGGAACTTTTTTAAAAGCCTTAATTGTAATAAAATAGTTTTGTTATTCATTGCTTTATAAAAAGACTTTCCTACGGTTGTTTTTTTATATTTCACCTTCGTCATGGATATATATACCTGATGTAAGGTGAATATAAAAAAACTATTTCACAATTTTTATTATATATATAATACATGCGATAATTATTCAAAAACATTAAAAAAATAATTTTTATGTTTATATATACAGGTTAGTCCACTTAACTTTTACGAACTCCGATGACGTCGTAACCGATATTATTAAACAAATGACACGCGTTGTAGTACATCGAAGGGGACTCCATATGACGTAGTTAATAATATGGAGTTGAAATTTTCTCGCTGATTGTAAAACAGCAGCTGCCTGGTTCGAAAGTATTTTTATGTGAAATGAGAGAATAAATTACTTATTTTGTAGTGGAATAAAAATAGAACAACTAAATAAGTGAATGAACCAGCAAGACTGTAGCAAGACTGTATATGACAAAAGATTTGATCCTTCTCTAGTAACTTTGTGTGCCAGTACTGTACAATAAAAGCAGAGGGTGTGTTTGTTGAATACAGTAAAAATTGTCTCAAAATTAACACACAGTAAATGTAACCCTGAAAATATAATATATTCACTTGTGACCTATACTTCGTGAAGCTTCCGTAAGGCACTAAGAATTAAAAGAAAAGGGTCTGATGATCAGTTCGGGATTGTAACCATTCTTACGTAAAACTTAAATTAAAATATAAAAAAAAATTTGTTTTTATTTAGAATGATTAAAAAATATATTATCAAACATTTAATACATAATGAAAAAAAACTTATGATTGTTGTCATTATTTCCATACGAATTTTTTTGGTTTTCTTGGTATCATAGAGCAATTCGTCTACTTCCTTCATTCTGACCTTCACACATGGAGTCTGTTACCGTACCACAGCAGAAATGGCACCCATGGCTATGCTCCTCGACATGCATACTCAACTGACCACATTCTGATACCTCTACAATGCGCAGTATGAGCAAACAAGAAGTTCCTANATAAAAAAAAATTTGTTTTTATTTAGAATGATTAAAAAATATATTATCAAACATTTAATACATAATGAAAAAAAAACTTATGATTGTTGTCATTATTTCCATACGAATTTTTTTGGTTTTCTTGGTATCATAGAGCAATTCGTCTACTTCCTTCATTCTGACCTTCACACATGGAGTCTGTTACCGTACCACAGCAGAAATGGCACCCATGGCTATGATCCTCGACATGCATACTCAACTGACCACATTCTGATACCTCTACAATGCGCAGTATGAGCAAACAAGAAGTTCCTATCCCTACAAGAAGTAGCATCTGTGTGGAGCCTGCGTCATTCTACTTCCGGCCAATCTTCTACACTGACTGCAACGATGCCAGGAGCACGAGTTCTTTATGCGATGACGTTACGTTGGCGGCAGATTTGTTGAATATTAGATTAGGAGTTTGGAAGGAGGCTGTTATTAGTGGTGACATGCAGCTAGAAGTAGGGTATGTTACCTTTTTTAGTGTGTAAAACCTTTCAAGGAGCTATATTCAATGAAGGTAAGGTGATGGGCATCGGCTGATTTTAGTTGTTCCGGGTTGAATGTTGTTCATACCATTTATGATACATCACTAGACACTGGATGTCAGAAAGGTGCACTCGTTCGTGAAGTAGAATAAACTGTAAATTACAAAATGTTGAATTTCCTATAAACTGTATGACTATAAGTAACAACAATTTTGCAATTTGTGGGGCTGAGACCAACTACGCTCCTTTGTTTCTCCGCTATTTATATTTGTAATGATAAATCTTTGGATATGGATTTAATGAATTTTATTAATTTGAAAACATTTGGTATAGTGCAGCAAAATTTCATGTAATATTTTTTTTTATAATTTTTTTCGACTCAACATCTCACAATAAATTCATATCACTTGCTGTTTACGTCAGCCAGTGTCTGGGAAGGGACGAGGTGAGTCACCCCAGACCGCGCATAACGGGAGCTCGCGGCCAGTCCGAGCTCCAGCGCGTAAAATAGTTATAGTATCACAAATGAGTTGAACTGTACGTAAATAGAATTTTAAAGGAGCAGCGAATTCGATTTTGTGTTTGTCTAGTTTGANTCACAAATGAGTTGAACTGTACGTAAATAGAATTTTAAAGGAGCAGCGAATTCGATTTTGTGTTTGTCTAGTTTGAGTTTTCTCATAGCGATTGCGACAAAAAAAACCTGCCCATTGGATAACATTGAGTGTCCACTATGTACTAGTACTCTNGTTTTCTCATAGCGATTGCGACAAAAAAAACCTGCCCATTGGATAACATTGAGTGTCCACTATGTACTAGTACTCTATACATTCTATGCATACACGCAGGGGAAGGGAGGAGAAGGCATTCCTTAGGCCTGGTTGATAAAATAAACGCAATAACACAACATTGGCAAAATTGTTGCGACGCAAGAAAGTGAACTCTGAAAACTTTAGGCACCATTATAAAGGTTTCTTGCAACTTTTATAAACAGTCACCTACCAAAAAATTTCAGAGTTTGATATTTTGCATCGACGCGATTTTGCCACTGTTGCGTTATTGCAATTTTTATGAACCAGCCTTTAGCCTTGCCTTCCCGGCAGCTCCCTATGTACTCGTACACGTATAGCCTCGCATACGTCACTTGTCGGCACCGGGATTCACGAATGCGGACGGCATTCTGATAGAGAGAGAATTTGTAAACAAACATTTGCTCGGGTTAACGGTGGAAAACGTGTATGTGCGGTAAGTATTATCTACGATATTTTTCATAATTATCTTGTACGTTTCATCTTGAAGCATGGCACAAGATTGAGAATGTTTGTTTTCAACACGTATTCGTTCATTACACTCTCATAATTGTGAAATTAGTTACAAAAATTACACAACACATCCATCTCGCTATGCAGTAACACGATTTACGGGTATAGTGCACTCAGAACTATAGTAATGCATTTACATATGCATTATATGTGTGCACACACATATGTAGACGTAAACAACTGTACATGAAAGTGTTATACTTCCTTCGGACACAAACATCTGGCCGGTATGTGTAAAAATGTGTGTCTGGCCATTTTAAGACGAAACGATTTGTTTCTGTCAGCATCCNAGAATTTGTAAACAAACATTTGCTCGGGTTAACGGTGGAAAACGTGTATGTGCGGTAAGTATTATCTACGATATTGTTCATAATTATCTTGTACGTTTCATCTTGAAGCATGGCATAAGATTGAGAATGTTTGTTTTCAACACGTATTCGTTCATTACACTCTCATAATTGTGAAATTAGTTACAAAAATTACACAACACATCCATCTCGCTATGCAGTAACACGATTTACGGGTATAGTGCACTCAGAACTATAGTAATGCATTTACATGTGCAGTATATGTACGCACACACATTTGTAGAAGGAAGTAACTGTACATGCATCAAGTGTTATACTTCCTTCGGACACAAACATCTGGCCGGTATGTGTAAAAATGTGTGTCTGGCCATTTTAAGACGAAACGGTTTGTTTCTGTCAGCATCCACGTCGCGGCGCCTGCAAAGCTACAAGTGTTTAAAGGTGTTAAATTTGTTTCTAAATTTGACGAACGTTACTGATGTTTACGACATCTAACGGCACATAATAAAATAACAAAGAAAACTTAATTCTACTGATAACAATAGCATTGCAGCTTTCTCTAAAACCCCAATTTCAGGAAATCAAAACTTATTTCGAAACAGGAAGAACAGACCAATTGATACTTCTAGCGTACTGACTTGAGTCCATTTTTGTCCAACAAGCGGTGAAAAGTGAACTCATTGGGACATCCCAATAAACGAGGTACACCACACGGTGGACGGCATTGTGTCGTTTCGTTTATAAATTGTTGTCGGGAAATCAACGACGGCAAACCACAGCGATTTTCGTCCGTATTATAGGGAATGTGAAAGCATCCATAAAACTATCCTTGTCAACTGTGAGCACGGCTTCATGTATGGCGTCAGGATTTCCCTTGACTTGCGGCAAAATTTGTTGTTGGTGGGTGTAATTTTTCCGGATTGTTTGGCCTTTTATTTTTTAATACACTTATGTATGGGTGATATGAAGTCGCCTAAAATAAACATTTTATGTTAGGAGATTCACTCAAAAGAGTCGGCTGCGTTTAAAATGGATGAATGAGAACAAGTATTTCACGTGGGTGGGTATCCCTGAAATCACAGTAGACGGGCAGTTCGAAGCAAAACAGTAGGCAAAATTTTCTTATTTTAATGGAAAACATTTATATTAGGTAGGTTGAATCTCGTCTTATTGAGTGTCGAACCTATATGTAAAGAGAGTAAAAGTGTATTTCTGTATACTTCCTTTTTCTCTTTATATTTACTGATATCCGGGACTTTTGTCTGACTGAGAATGGATGGAGACAGCATATTTTAATCAGGACTTACGGATGGGCGAAACATTCCATTATAAACAGCACTTTGTTCTTTTTCTATCCACATTTAACAATGTTGGTGGAATACACGCACCGTGTCGGTTTTAGAAATACCTGCTTAGGATCTGTTTTTATGTGCATATGTAAAATCGGAATTGTCATGGACCTCATCACTTTATTCATGTATTAGTCAAGTTTAACTGGGAAAATGGTATGCGTGTGCATATGTTGCTAACGTGTTTACTCGTATATTTACGCACATAAAGCAAATTAAAAATCACTTTCCGCTGATTCAAATGTTACACTTGTGATTTGACGTTGCAATATGGAACTATTTATCTTAACTCATTCCCAACTCTACAGAGACCATACCAGTCACAATGTGTCTTCTTAAATATAGTGCAGTTAAGGACAGAGAATTTTTTTTTTCCAAAAGTGATCACTTTAGTCGTTAACTCACTAGTTATAACTTCATGTACGCATGCCTTGCCCGGTCCTAACTCACGAAGTTGGTAGATTTGTCGGCCGTGTTATGAATGGCCCTGGTGTGCTACTGCGATATTGCATGGATAAACTACAATACAACCGGGGTAAGAAACACATACATATCCAACACCAGCAGTAAGGCTTCAACTCTTTTCTGTGTGTTTGTGAGGGTGTGTGTGTATACACGATACATGAATGCACCATTTCCCACGCCCTTTTTTTCTCCCTCTCTCTCGTGCACACACGCGCGCACACAAACACACATTTTTTTTAATAATTGTGTATAATAACAAGTATTATGTTGTTCCTTACCGGTGTTTATTTAGGATATTTTGGTGTAAGCCACTTCTGTATTTCTTTTTTCTTGAAGGGCAACCTCGTGCCTTTTTCGACTGGATGCTTCTGGTGTACCCACAATCTTTTACTTTGATCGCTACACACCTGGCAGCCATGCACCTGAACCGGACTGCAGAACGAGTAGCGAGAATTGTGCTGGCCAGACTAATCAGTGTGCATAATCCCCATCCAGTCCCTTCCCCCTAGTAACATAGTACAGTAACTTCAAATGCTTGTCCGACAATTTCCGTACAGTCAGGCTGTTCATGCGGACTATTCGACTTATTTTCTTCCAGTGGACAGAAGATTGCAGCTCGAAATGAATATAATGCGTATTTAGTTTCTCTTTGAACAGAGTATATACGTATTTGGTCACTTTATATTCTCCAAAACATTTGCTTTATAAGTGAATAGTAATGTGTATATTCTTACATGAAAAAAGGATACTTGAAGTTATTTTTAATTTTTTAAATTATGGCATATTACAAATAAAAATTCAAAATTTCACAAAAATATTTGTCAAATCAGATATATAATACATTTACAATACTATCAGGCTATAATACTATGACTTTAATTAAATACGTACATTAATCTATCACATATAATACAATCAATAAAAGAATAACAACTTATTTTCTTTTATATTATGACAGCTGCTCTAGTATAGTTTGAGAAGCTATGCATTTGTTGTGCAGTTAGTTGCAGCTCTATGAAGAAAGTGAGNTGACAGCTGCTCTAGTATAGTTTGAGAAGCTATGCATTTGTTGTGCAGTTAGTTGCAGCTCTATGAAGAAAGTGAGTTAAAGGAAGACTTACAGAACATTTTTTTTCTTCTCATAAATTGCGTAAATGATAAGATGAAAATTTTATTAATCGTTTACAATATATTATTCCTTTTCAATCACATTTTCATCGATTTTACACATAACCATTTCTTTCAAATGCCAATGTATAGGCAAGCACATTCAATAAAAAATTTTGTTGTGTGCTGTACCTACTACATTTTATAGTGTTTTACGTATGACAACGTTCATAATTGTAAGTTTCCGGTAGTTACAAATTTAAATTTAAGTTTCAAACTGAGATGAGTGAAATGTGTGCGATTTACGTAGTAAAAGGATTTTTTTTTGGCTGCATGGAAACAGGCATAATAACATAGACCTGAAATGGTTGGTTGCTCAATGATCGCATCACTTGCATCACTGCCATTTTTATAGGCAGCAGCAAATGCTCGTAGTGATAGCCAGAGACACAGGCAGACACGCGTCCCCTCCGCCTCTGCTGGTAGTCAGGTGCTCAGTTCTCTTCCATCTGTTCACAACCCATAACCAGGCCTGTTATCACGCACATCATCACCTCGCCCTCCCTGTTCATTCATATTTCGACATATTCACGTAGTTCTACTTACTACCACTGCACTATGAAGGCAGCAGCTTCCTAGGTATATTATAGAATTTTTATATATTTCCAAGATTGTATGGTTATTTGTCATGTTATTGTTACTGCAATTGATTTATATAAAATTATACATCAATATATTTGTCTGTTTGCAAAATAAAAGTTGTATTTGACATTATTTTTTTTATTTTAAAAATTAATAATTTAGTCAACAGGTGTAATAAGTATTGTAAATTATTTTTATAAATTTAACTTTTAGCACACCTATAATATGTTATGCGAATTTTTTCTCAGATACAAGCATAGAAAAAATCTGCGTATTTGATTAGATGGAGTTTTTTTNATAATATGTTATGCGAATTTTTTCTCAGATACAAGCATAGAAAAAATCTGCGTATTTGATTAGATGGAGTTTTTTTTAAATAAAACTAACTTTGTAATTCATTCAGAGAAGAAAAACACACATCCTTAAGTAAAAATGGAAATTTTAGATTTTAATTAATTAATTTAACCATTAAAGAAACTTACTACTGTGATTTATTTGACACTGCAAAAAATATAAACACTTATCTTTCATATGAAACTCAAGCCATATTTTTATNCACTTATCTTTCATATGAAACTCAAGCCATATTTTTATTACGATTTTGGAAATCTGTACAGTACTTTTTAAAGTGTTCTGCATTTACTGTTTTGATGGTTGCATCACTATAAGGAGATCCACTTTACTTCAACCTTAACTACCTCAACTATCTTGTAGGTATAAGTAAAAGACTCAGATTTTTTTAAATGTATAAATATATGACCATACCAAGCCCATTATATTAATAGCGACCACAAAAACGAGAATGTTATAATCATGGTAAGGATTAGCATTTACAAACTCTTTTATAGGTTTAATTAGCGTTACTTTAAATGCCAATACTGCTACACCCTGGATACTTGGAATGTATGACGGTGATAAATACTTTTACCTTTCGTGCTCATCTTGACCATAAATCTGTCAATCTTCCAATCATTCGTTCGATATTTGGATCAGAGAATTAAACTTCCAATCTTTCAATCAATCTTTCGCAACTTTTCCATCAATCTTTCCCAATATTTCCAATAATCATTCGCAATATTTCCAACAATTTTTGCATCCTTTCCTCAATTATTTAATCTTCCAATTAATTTTTTCTTCAATCTTTCGCAATATTTCCATCAATCTTTAGCAATTTTTCCATAAAACTTTCAATTTTCTCAATAATCTTTCACCATCTTTCCACCTATCTTTCGCAATCTTTCCGTCAATCATCATTCAATATTCAATCCACGGGTCTGTCTCTATCCGTTCATATTAAAATAAAACTGATTAAACAACTATCAAAAAATTTGTATATGTCTACAGAATATAATATGTTATGCGAATTTTTTCTCAGATACAAGCATAGAAAAAATCTGCGTATTTGATTAGATGGAGTTTTTTTAAATAAAACTAACTTTGTAATTCATTCAGAGAAGAAAAACACACATTCTTAAGTAAAAATGGAAATTTTAGATTTTAATTAATTAATTTAACCATTAAAGAAACTTACTACTGTGATTTATTTGACACTGCAAAAAATATAAACACTTATCTTTCATATGAAACTCAAGCCATATTTTTCTNCACTGCAAAAAATATAAACACTTATCTTTCATATGAAACTCAAGCCATATTTTTCTTACGATTTTGGAAATCTGTACAGTACTTTTTAAAGTGTTCTGCATTTACTGTTTTGATGGTTGCATCACTATAAGGAGACCCACTTTACTTCAACCTTAACTACCTCAACTATCTTGTAGGTATAAGTAAAAGACTCAGATTTTTTTTAATGTATAAATATATGACCATACCAAGCCCATTATATTAATAGCGACCACAAAAACGAGAATGTTATAATCATGGTAAGGATCAGCATTTACAAACACTTTTATAGGTTTAACTAGCATTACTTTAAATGCCAATACTGTTACACCCTGGATACTTGGAATGTATGACGGTGATAAATACTTTTACCTTTCGTGCTCATCTTGACCATAAATCTGTCAATCTTCCAATCATTCGTTCGATATTTGGATCAGAGAATTAAACTTCCAATCTTTCAATCAATCTTTCCCAACTTTTCCATCAATCTTTCCCAATATTTCCATTAATCATTCGCAATATTTCCAACAATTTTTGCATCCTTTCCTCAATTATTTAATCTTCCAATTAATTTTTTCTTCAATCTTTTGCAATATTTCCATCAATCTTTCGCAATATTTCCATCAATCTTTAGCAATTTTTCCATAAAACTTTCAATTTTCTCAATAATCTTTCACCATCTTTCCACCTATCTTTCGCAATCTTTCCGTGAATCATCATTCAATATTCAATCCACGTGTCTGTCTCTATCCGTTCATATTAAAATAAAACTGATTAAACAACTATCAAAAAATTTGTATATGTCTACAGAATTNGTCTGTCTCTATCCGTTCATATTAAAATAAAACTGATTAAACAACTATCAAAAAATTTGTATATGTCTACAGAATTAATGTTTTATGAATTGTTCACTATTTCTGCATTTTTATACTAATGCCTTTATTATCTATACATTTTATAAAACTCAACGTCTCTCTGTCTGTCTGTTAGTGCGCTTTCACTCGATAACCACCTATCCGATTTACGTGTTTTTTTTATTCATAGCTATGTTCTCTGGCCAGGTTTTAGTATATATTTTTTTTATAAAATAGTAACATGTGGAATAAGCAGTCAAGATAATTGTGAATCAAGTCGGAACCAAGTTTGCCTCCAAAACACTCTCTTGCAATACGCTGGCTAAACTGTTAAAGTTAAAACAATATCACGTAGTACAGAAATGTGAAGAATGAAAATACCTAAATAACTCCTCGGTAGCATATATCTATCTATAGCAGAGAAATACTAATAAGCGTTTTTACCATTTAATTCATAAGCAACATTCAATGACGAAGTTTTTCACCTTTCACTCATTGAAATTGAAAAGCAAGTGCAGACATTGTCAGGAAAAAGTATAAAAGCCTGGGCATACCATTACCAGATAACGAAGTAAATTCAACCGTTTACAATTAATACATCAGGGAAACTTCATATAATAGATTAGAATTGTACACCACTACAACGGTTATTAGAATTTCTCTGTTATATATAGATATTTTCTACCTATGGGTTTTTTTTTAGGGTTTTATAATACACCTTTTTTACTACATGATATTGTTCCACCTTTAATTGTTTAGACAGCGTATTGCAAGAGAGCGCGAGGGCGGCAACTTTTTTCCGCTTGGATTCACTATTATCGTCACTGCTTATTCCTTACGTTACTTTACGTAACAATATATATACTAAANAGCAAGTGCAGACATTGTCAGGAAAAAGTATAAAAGCCTGGGCATACCATTACCAGATAACGAAGTAAATTCAACAGTTTACAATTACTACATCAGGGAAACTTCACATAATAGATTAGAATTGTACACCACTACAACGGTTATTAGAATTTCTCTGTTATATATAGATATTTTCTACCTATGGGTTTTTTTTAGGGTTTTATAATACACCTTTTTTACTACATGATATTGTTCCACCTTTAATTGTTTAGACAGCGTATTGCAAGAGAGTGCGAGGGCGGCAAATTTTTTCCGCTTGGATTCACTATTATCGTCACTGCTTATTCCTTACGTTACTTTACGTAACAATATATATACTAAANTTTTTTCCGCTTGGATTCACTATTATCGTCACTGCTTATTCCTTACGTTACTTTACGTAACAATATATATACTAAAACCTGGCCAGAAAACATAGCTTTGAATTTAAAGAAAACATGTAAATGGGATAAGTGGTTCTCGAGTGATAAGCGCACTAACAGACAGACAGAGAGACGTTGAGTTTTATAAAATGTATACAAGATAAACACTAAGTTAAATTCAATTTTATTTTAAAAAAAACCTAAACAATAATACTGTAGTCCACGCGAGTGGAGCCGNTAAACACTAAGTTAAATTCAATTTTATTTTAAAAAAAACCTAAACAATAATACTGTAGTCCACGCGAGTGGAGCCACGGGCACAGCTAGTCATTATATATGCATATATTTCCGTTACTAGTCGAGTGCTCATAGCACCACTTTAAAGTTATAAGGAAAAAAATATATGACACTTCAAAAGAAAGATAAAACTATTATATTACTTACTTATTATAATTTTGTAGTTACAATTTCAGAAGAAGGCAGTTCATCACATCATGCGATATATGCACAATCCTTCAGTTTACTAATNTTTGTAGTTACAATTTCAGAAGAAGGCAGTTCATCACATCATGCGATATATGCACAATCCTTCAGTTTACTAATGCTTTAAGATATCTCTACAATGCCTGAGAAACACCAACATTTTTTAAAACCAATCAAATATGTAAGTGTATCACAAAATTCATTTGGGTCTTCGGGAAATAGGTAGCCAGTTTTCTCGGCAAAAACCAATCAAATATGTAAGTGTATCACAAAATTCATTTGGGTCTTCGGGAAATAGGTAGCCAGTTTTCTCGGCAAATTCTGCCTTTTTCGTGTCGCTCATTGTAGCAAATGTGTTAGGGGTGTGTCAGTGCATCAATAAAATCGCCATCATCGTCTTCAACTTTATCATTCCCTTCGTGTTCTTTTTCATCTATGCTATCTTCATGATCGAATTCGCATCCTATTTCATCCTCAATGTTAAATTTGCTTTTCTTTGTANTTTTTCATCTATGCTATCTTCATGATCGAATTCGCATCCTATTTCATCCTCAATGTTAAATTTGCTTTTCTTTGTAGCACGAGTTGTATGCTCATCAATATTTAGAGCCGACGACAGTTTANTTTTTCATCTATGCTATCTTCATGATCGAATTCGCATCCTATTTCATCCTCAATGTTAAATTTGCTTTTCTTTGTTGCACGAGTTGTATGCTCATCAATATAATCTCGGCTGCTGTCAAATAAAACTTCAAGCATCTGAAGTAGCGAACATCTTGAAAGTGTACATTCCACACAAACCAACTCTACTCCACTCATTCCATCTTTAGAATTAACAGTTTCGTCACAATCGTGTGTGCAATCAGTACCCATCGATGTAGCAGGGGGTAAGAATGGTAAAACTTGCTGGCTTTCTAAAGCCGAATCGTTACAGTTCTTGTTGTGGTTCTTCGATGTAACACATTGAATAAACTGTGTGTGGATATTGTCGTTATTATACCTCATGAAAAATGTAATCTTCATACATGTGATTATTTTATGTTTACGAATATTTCCACTTAATGTAAAAACTCGTNCCTCATGAAAAATGTAATCTTCATACATGTGATTATTTTATGTTTACGAATATTTCCACTTAATGTAAAAACTCGTTCGTAGAATCGATACAGTCGGTAATCATAAAACGTTGATGTATTTGGCGACTCAATTTTCGATTAGGTCAAAGGCAGACCTTCCATAAGTGTTAAGTATAAGTGAAATATCGCTCTCTTACGAAGGTTTTCGACGTTGAATTCTTGACGCCTCAACTTGAACTATGTATCAGTTGTGCATGAATAGCAATCTGTGAAAACTTAAACTACGAACATCGCAAAAAAAGGCTTCAAAANCCTCATGAAAAATGTAATCTTCATACATGTGATTATTTTATGTTTACGAATATTTCCACTTAATGTAAAAACTCGATCGTAGAATCGATACAGTCGGTAATCATAAAACGTTGATGTATTTGGCGACTCCATTTTCGATTAGGTCAAAGGCAGACCTTCGTATTCACAATTCATATTCACTTTATAGCGAGAGAATGCTTCCAAATCGACGTTGAATTCTTGACGCCTCAACTTCAACTATGTATCAGTTGTGCATGAATAGCAATCTGTGAAAAATTAAACTACGAACATCGCAAAAAAAGGCTTCAAAATGTCGGTTCGTTAATTGAATTGCGAACCATTAATCTTAACCTGATCCCAAAATCCGATAATTTCGTCTTTATTATAAATTCTTAAAACAGTTTCCAAAATTTTCTTAGTCTGAAAGTGAATTATTAATTCTCTTTACAGTTTAGGGTTTCTCAAACTCAGATCAAAACACTGTCCCTCACCTATGGAAAATTCTTATATCCATATATCAGGTGCGCATGAATACTAAACCGTAAGAAATTAATGTACTAACATAGCTACAAAGGCTTCAAAGCTAGGGTCGTCAATCGATTTGCAATCTTATTTTCTCACTCTGATTCCTTTATCTGATGGTGTAAAACTTCCGTTTCACATTTAATATAAATTCTTACAATATGCACCGAACAGTGAGAGAAATTACCACATTTTTTCTTAGTCCGATAAAACATATATATTTAGTATCATTTTGGGACTTAAACCCAGGGCCCTGCAATTTACTTCAACTTTTAAGATTACATAATTGTTTCTATGAGGTACATATAAGCACATAAATAGACAGACAATGAAGTTCATTTTTACATTTAAAATTATCCAAAACTCGGGTCGGTTTGGGAACAGTGGACCCTTTATCTCACTATTAACGAACCGGCCTGGCTTCGCCCGGGTACAATTGAGTTATACAGTTATACACTAATAAATAAATTGGGAAAAGACATTTCATTTATGGGCAACAGAATAAAAAAATTATACATGTTGGCCTTGGTTTTTAACTGATTTTGGCAGCCCAAAAGGAAGAAAATATTTTTTCCACGATAGTCAAGAAGAAGGGTATTGTTTTTGGAATGTATCTGTGCAACTATCGTGTAGTCACCAGATTTTTCGTTTTCCAGCGTTGATGTATGAAAATAAAAATTTAATTTTCATGAAGTTGTGGCTTTAGAAATAAGTGTACTTAGGTCTTACTTTTTGCGCTATGCTGAGAGATCTTAATCGATCACTAAAGTTAAGCAACACTCCCAGTGGCACACAATTGGATGGGCGACCGTTTAGTGGCATAACATCTGAGCGCTTCCGGGTTTCGAAGGGCACGTTAAAAAATCGGTCCCAGTTGTTGTCATTTGATAGCAGTAATTAAGCCATTTCGGAGGTCCTTGGGCGGCCTGATAAACTCTGACACTAGAGGAAAAAATATTTCGGGCAGGTTCCCAGCCGTTGCAGAATAACGTTTTTTTGTTATTCCACAGGACCCGTACAATTTACTGGGATAAAAAGTATCCTATGTCCTATTCTAGGACCTAAAGTACCAACGTACCAAATTTCATCAAAATTCGTTCAGCCTTTATGGAGTTGAGTGGTAACAAACATACACTCACACAAACACACACAGTCTTTCACATTTATAAAATTAGTATGATAACACCTTTATTCTTCATCCAAAATTTGTTAAAAATCATAAATTATAAGTTTCATACACCACGTACTTATACGGNAAGTGACACTTTAATAAAAAAAGGTTGTAATAAATCCCGTGTAAGTACATGATCTATGAATCTTATAATGTATGTTGATAGACAAATTTCGGGTGAAGAATAAAGGTGTTACTTGCGATAAGAGGTCCCCAATTCCAATACCGACACGAGTTTTGGATCATTTTAAACGAACATTGTACTTGATTTTCTGTCTTTTTATGTGCTTATATGTACCTCATAGAAACAATTATGTAATCTCAAAAGTTAAAGTAAGGTGCAGGGTACTGGGTTCGAGTCCCAAAATTATACTAAATATTAATTTTTTATCGGACTTAAAAATAATGTGGTAATTTTCTCACTGTTAGATGTATATTGTAAAAATTTATATTAAATGCGAAACGGAAGTTTTAGCCATCAGATAAAGGAATCAGAGTGAGAAAATAAGATTGCAAAACGATTTATGACCCGAGCTTTGAAGCCTTTGTAGCGATTTTCGTACATTAATTTCTTACGGTTTAGTATTCATGCGCACCAGATATATGGATATAAGANAAGCCTTTGTAGCGATTTTCGTACATTAATTTCTTACGGTTTAGTATTCATGCGCACCAGATATATGGATATAAGCAATTTCCATAGGTGAGGGACAGTGTTTTGACCTGAGTTGACTTTTTTTAATTGACTTTCAGACTAAGAAAATTTTTGGAGACTGTTTAAGAATTTATAATAAAGACGAAATCATCGGATTTGGGGATCAGGTTAAGATTAATGGTTCGCAATTCAATTAACGAACCGACACTTTGAAGCCTTTTTTTGCGATGTTCGTAGTTTAAGTTTTCACAGATTGCTATTCATGCACAACTGATACATAGTTTTAATCAGTTTGAAAATGTGATGCATGGCTTAGGGTCCTGAGTTCGAAGCCTGACATAGTAAAAAATTTGGAAACAATCTGAGATTTTTCCGAGTGATGTGAAAATGTTCATATAGAGCGCTGATGCACTCTGACACCTTAGTTGAAGTTGAGGCGTCAGGAATTCAACGTCGATTTGGAAGCATTCTCTCGCTATACAGTGAATATGAATTGTGAATACGAAGGTCTGCCTTTGANGAATTCAACGTCGATTTGGAAGCATTCTCTCGCTATACAGTGAATATGAATTGTGAATACGAAGGTCTGCCTTTGACCTCATCGAAAACGGAGTCGCCACCTACATCAACGCTTTCTGATTGCCGACTGTATCGATTCTACGATCGAGTTTTTACATTAAGTGGAAATATTCGTAAACATAAAAGAATCACATGTATGCAGATTACTTTTCTCATGAGGGAGAATTACCACAATAGCCACACACTGTTTATGCAATGTGATAAATTGAAGAACCACAACAATAACTATAAAGATTCGTCTTTTGAAAGTCAGCAAGTGATGCCGTTCTTACCCCTTGCTAGATCGATGGGTACTGATTTCGCAGACAATTGTGACGAAACTGTTGATTCTAAAGATGGAATGAGTGGAGTAGAGTTGGTTTGTGTAGAATGTACACTTTCAAGATGTTCGCATGAAGTCTACGAACTTCAAAATAAACTGTCGTCGGCTCTAAATATTGATGAGCATACAACTCGTGCTACAAAGAAAAGCAAATTTAACATAGAGGATTAATAGGAAGTGAATAAGATCATGAAGATAGCATAGATGAAAAAGAACATGAAGAGAGTGATAAAGTTGAAGACGATGTTGCCGATTTTATTGATGCACTGGCACACCCCGAACACATTTGCTACAATGAGAGACACGAAAAAGGCAGAAGCTGCCGAGAAAACTGGCTATCTATTTCCCATAGACCCGAATGAACTTGTTGATAGACTCAGATATTTGATTGACCTTCAAAAAGTTTGTCTTTCTCGGGCAATGTAGAGATATCTTAAATCATTAGTAAACTGAAGGATTGTGCATATATCGCATGATGTGATGAACTGCATACTTCTAAAATTGTAATTACAAAATAACAATAAATTGATTTTATAAAATAATGGTTTTTTATTTATTTTTATGTGTCGTATCTTTTTTTACCTCGCAAAATTAAATTTGTGCTATTACCATTCGACTTTTAATGCAATTATCTGTGTATAGAATGACAATAAAGACTTCTGTATAAAAATTCAGGAATAGTGAACACTATACAAAACAATAATTCTATCGACAAATACTAATTTTTAAGTCAGTTGGTGAATGTTTTTTTTTTTTTTAGTAAGAATGGATAGAGGCAGACGACAAACCCATGGCTTGAATATGGATCTATGATTGATTTAAATATTGCGAAATATTGATGGAAAGATTGTGAAATATCAATGGAATGATTGTGAAAGATTGATGGAAAGATTGCGAATGATTGATGGACAGTTTGTAAAAGACTGGTCGAAATATGGAAATATTAATGGAAAGGTGGCGAAATATTGATGGAAAGATTGAAATATTAATGGAAATATTGAAATATTGATTGAAAGTTTGTAATATTATGGAAAGATTGCAAAAGATTTATGGTAACATTGCCAAAGATTTATGGGAATATTGAACGATTGTGGTTCTAGCAGTTTTTATTGCGGTGTGTGCAGTGCTGATTATAAAAAGATTGCGAAAGATTGATGGGAAGCTTGAAAGATTGATATAAATATTGGAAGATTGATGGAAATATTGAAAGATTAATGGAAAGATTGCGGTGTGTGCTGTGCTGATTGCGGTGCTGATTGTGGTGCTAATTGCAGTGATGATTGATGAAAAGATTTCTAAAGATTGATGGAAATATTGCGAAAGATTGATAGAAAGATTGAAATATTATTGGAATGATTGCGAAATATTGATGGAAAGATTAATTTTAAGTGAAAAATTGATGGAAAGATTGCGAATGATTTATGGAAACATTGCGATAGATTGAATGAAAGGTTGCGAAAGAATACTTGAATGATTGGAAGATAAATGTTTTGATCCAAATATCGATGGAATGATTGGAAGTTAAGAGTGTTTATCACCCTCATATATACCAAGTCTCCAGGGCGTAGCAGTATTGGCATTTAAACTAATACCAATTAAGTATATTAAAGGTTTATAGTATATGCTGATATTTGCCATGATTATAACATACTCTTGCTTGTGGTCGCTATTAGTATGATGAGCTCGGTGTTTTGTCATAAATTAATATATAAAAAAATCTGAGTAGCATAATTATACCTACAAAATAGTTCATGTAGTGAATAATTTGCATATTCTGGCATTGTGTATTAATCAGTCTTCCAGAGAGGGTACTGTAAATGTAAGAACTAAGTAAGGCAGTGTGTTTTGCATGTTTTCGCAATACTCTATGTATAATTTCAGCACAATATTAAAAAAAATGTAATTAAAAATACATTTTTTAAATCGGATATTAAATAGAGTTTTGCGATTTGACAAACCCTATGCCTATAAAACAAATATGGCTACCATAAAAAAACATATGCATGAAGAATTAGTAGCCATAAATGCCGAGCACCTTCGGGTAGGGGAGACCGAGGAGTGTTGTGACATTTTGTACGTTTCCCAGCATATCATAATCAGTTATAGTTCAATATCAGAGTTATATTAACTCAAGGTACTTTGCCCTTTAAACTATGGGAATCAAGTCTAAAAATTAAACAAATAGTTATAATTCATGAGAAACAAATTAAAAACCCAAACACTGTTTAGTGTCACAAATCTCCTACTACCGAGGTAAGTTGTGACAGAGGCTAAGGCGAGTTGTGACAGACGTACATTTGAGGATTTCATGGAAGAAACTTTAATTCAAATGCTATCATTGGTGATTAAAATTAGTAATATAAGTAAACCGACATGTGAACACAATTTTTACCTTTTTATTCGATCTTTGGTACATACTGCAAAATACAATAACAGTCTTATGAAATCATTATAATCATTAACATTAATACAACAATTATTGGCACATATTAAGAGATCAAGACGAAAACACCGGGCGTTATATGAATTAAATTCGCCCAAAGTCTAGTCCGACAAGCAATTATGGCAAATAAATTGCTGCTCTCCTCCAGTTCATGCATCATGTGACCAGTTCTTGCAATCGATACACTGAACCCACTCCTCATTTGGTCTGCTGCTAGTAAATGGTTCCAGGCAACACAAGCAAACACATTCATCATCGTCCTCTTTGTTTTTAGTTTTCTTTATAATCTTTCGTTTTACTTTCTTCAGTTTCTCCTTTTTCTCATTAAAAAACCTCTTTTTTACGCTGTTCACCTTCTTATTGGCTTGTATAGCTGCAATTTCATCCTTTACAGGTGTGTCGGTCAAAACAGCGGATTTAATTTTCCGTCTGTTTGTTTGCTTACCTTTTCTTGGTGGAGCTTTTGNAAAAGTAATTAATTTTAAATAATTCATTATAAGAATAAACAATGATTAAATTATTGTTTATAAATCTTACATTTATAATTTAAAATTTGGAAACATTAAAATTTTCGTAAATTGATACTCGATCAAAACTTTTTTGCTCGTTCCGCGCTCTCGCTTGCACTTCAAGCCTTACATGGAACGCCTCAGAGCGAGGTAACGCCGCATGAGTCATGTTTTTTCGTGCGTGCAGCCGGCTCTATCGAATTATAAGACGTTGTCACGTCAAAAACCTCTTTTTTACGCTGTTCACCTTCTTATTGGCTTGTATAGCTGCAATTTCATCCTTTACAGGTGTGTAGGTCAAAACAGCGGATTTAATTTTCCGTCTGTTTGTTTGCTTACCTTTTCTTGGTGGAGCTTTTGGCAATGGTCTTACAGATTCCGGTGAAAATACTTTGAATGTGGAAGCAACAGGTTCAAAACTAGCGAGGACTCTTTCTTCTATATTTTATTCCACTGCAACATTCTCATTCTGAGGTATATTAATAGGCATATCTGGAGTTGCTGCTCGTATTTCTAAATTGACCAAAGCTGACCGTGGAACCGGATTGGTCAAATCACGATGAGTGGCCTGACTGGGCAGGAAATATGCTTCTCCAAAAATATCTGTATTAACAGGCCAGGTTCGTGTTGCACTAAAACCAGCAATAACATTTTTTTAAGTGATCGCCACATTAAATGCAGTTTTCGCTATCGACGGAACATCATAAATGGACATGACTTTGCCAGGATTTGAACGCATCCAATTATCACAGGCTGTATTTATAGCATTCTTTAGAGGACCACAAACTGCATGATTTATCGGCTGAAGCTTGTGAGTGCAATATGCGGAGGAAAGGTTAGTAAAATAATACCATTTTCTTGACAAAACTTAATGTTTTTCAAAGCCATGTACGACGAATGGTTGTCCAGAAGTAACGAAGCTCTGTGTTCTTTTGATGGTCTTACATGAGCCTTAAAATGCTGAAGAAAATAGTAGAAGTCATATTCCTGCTTCCATCCAGAACCATTGGATGTTCCTACCGATCCAACAGTTCGAAGACTCTGCCCTCGTAGAGTCACCTCTTCATAGGCTAGTTCAAAAAGGTCTATACTGGCCAAGCCCCTGTTCGTCTTCCGCACGTATTGGTTAGGCATCCTAAAACCATAAAATAAGCCCTTTGTATGCAAAGCCACACCAAACAATACGTTTACAACCAAAACACACTAGTTGTGAGTATACCGAGGAGAGTTGTGACAGCTTGTCACAACTCTCCTAGGTGCGCAAAACCCGCGCTTTAGCCAACTCATGCTTATAACCTCTAAACACGAATTGAATTTAGATAAGCAATGCCACATTTTAACAGTTAAATAGTCAATGCTTGAAAGGTGTAATATTGCATTGCAATTATCCTAATACGTATCAATTAACACGATATGCAAATATTGGTTACAAACTTACTTTTGGCATTTTCTTCCGAGCTGACGTAAACAGAATACCGTCCCGCACAGGTCACCGGCGCGCACTGCGTCAAGCGAGAAAAAGGGGGGGGGGGTCGACAAAGAATGAGAGGTGCGACGTTGACAGCTCGCTAACTACAATAAGTTCTGAGAAATTGGCTTTGTCACAACTCACCCTTGTCACAACTCTCCTCGGTCTCCCTACGTTCGACAAACCCAAGTCGACGGCTTCCGAGCACCCCCTGAGTAGAACCGAAGATTTCCGAGCTCGTCCAAGTCGAGCAGAAGAACGCCAGCAGCCCAGCCGCACAGCTGCACAGCGCCAATTTAAAATATATCGTGCCAGACTTCCCTTTATCCTACTACTTTGCTATGTTGAAATAAATTGCCTTATTCTTTTAAGTCGTATATGGTACACATGCCGTATCAAAAGTTGCCTGCGGTATTTAGTGGGAATATATTGTGTTGTTTCCGAGATACTATGCAAAAGCAAATTTTTTTCATTAAATACTATATTCCAATATACTTACCAATAACAATACCTTCTTAAATAAAATAAGTGCGTGATGAACTGCCAAAACACATAACTTTGTCTAAATTGGTTAAATTATTCTCGACACATGAAATTGCTCTCTAAATGTTAAATTACTGCAATTTTTAAAGTAACCTCATGGCATGGTAGAAAACTATAAAATTAGGGTGTTCTTACTACGTATTAAAAGTGTACCAAAATTGGTGAAATTTGGTTGAATAGTTAAAAAAAATTTTTATGAGACCTACATTCATGAGACACATTCTCATTATTGCATAATTTTTTTTTTCACAGAAACTAGGCTAAAATTAGTTTTAGAACATCAATGATAAAGAAAATGTTCATTGTGGTAAATTTAGTTTATTATAGGGTTTATACATATAATTTAATATTTTTTGGTTAACGTTGTGGCCAAAAAATGTAACTTTGTTTCGTATGTATTAAATTTATTAAAAAATATTTTATTACAAAAAGGTTGATATTTAAATTATCCACAATAAGAATGGTAAACAAAACATTGAAATTACTATACATAAGGGTGGTTCTTATCTGTTCGAAAAAAAAATTACTTTTTCAGGGGACACCCCCATTATTATGTTCTTTTACGTAAAAACCTATTTCTGCATTTTTTTTTTTGGATTTTTTATTAAACTTTTAGGGGTCGCTACCACCCAAGGAAAATATTGGATAAAATAGAAATCCTGTTAATGTTTGATATTTTTAAATTTACAACACTCAAATACAGTGGCAAAAAATTACAGAATGACACATTAGGTTAGTAAAACAACAAATTAAATATTCGTGTTAACAACAAAGTATATTTCTTCGAAATAGAAAATTTCTTGCTTTAGTCTTTAACCAATAGTAGCAGGAATTGTTTCTGTTTTTCGTTGGTGGTATGTAATTTGTTATATTCCTCCATAAGAACAACTCCTCGCTCTGAGATGTCGTTCACAACTCGCAAACTGTAAACTATTGCCTTATTTTTTGTATAACTTTCGTCGCTATCCCATGTTTCCACATCGTTCTTCAAAAAATCAGACGTCATTTCAGTTATGTGAAATAATCTGTATGTACTTCTTGACACGAAATATTCAAGGTTTTTGTTGAGAATCAAATCACTTTCCAAGGCTTTACGTTTAGAATAGTACTCTAAACCTTTATTGTTCAATACTTTCACCATATTATTTTTAGTTTTTAGGTTTATTTGTTGTCATAAAAGGCTAAGCCCACAAGTTCTTCAGACAAATATCACAATTGACCCCTTATTTTTTTCAATGCAATTTTGGATATTTGCTGATTAATTTCCTCATGTAGTTTGAGATATTTTAAAAGCTGTAGATCATTCCCAGGTGCAGATGGCGGAGAAGGTGCTTTATACCAATACTTAGCATAAATTCGAACTGTTAATACGCAAATATATTTTATACCTTTCTGCTCTTTATTCGATATCCTGAATTGATCTCTGAATAAGAAACTGTTTATCGAATATATTGCTTTCGCCATTTACCGAGCTCTACGTAAGCCTTTAGGTGCTCTGAAGGACGTTGGTTTTTCAAGTGTACCTCCCAGGAATATAACAATCAGCTGTAACAGTTCTTTATAATCATCCCTCGGCTGATGTAACGTTATTTATTCTTTTGCAAAAGTAATGATCTCACTTGAAATATCTTTACAATCTTTAAACAACGATATATCAGAAGAAAGTGTTTTAAAGTCCCCTTGATTAATATTTGTCTAATTGTTTTTGAATCGTTTAAAAATATAATATTTTGTCATTCCTNTATTAAAAGTGTACCAAAATTGGTGAAATTTGGTTGAATAGTTAAAAAAAATTTTTATGAGACCTACATTCATGACACACATTCTCATTATTGCATAATTTTTTTTTTCACAGAAACTATGCTAAAATTAGTTTTAGAACATCAATGATAAAGAAAATGTTCATTGTGGTAAATTTAGTTTATTATAGGGTTTATACATATAATTTAATATTTTTTGGTTAACGTTGTGGCCAAAAAATGTAACTTTGTTTCGTATGTATTAAATTTAATTAAAAATATTTTATTACAAAAAGGTTGATATTTAAATTATCCACAATAAGAATGGTAAACAAAACATTGAAATTACTATACATAAGGGTGGTTCTTATCTGTTCGAAAAAAAAATTACTTTTTCAGGGGACACCCCCATTATTATGTTCTTTTACGTAAAAACCTATTTCTGCATTTTTTTTTTGNAAAAATTACTTTTTCAGGGGACACCCCCATTATTATGTTCTTTTACGTAAAAACCTATTTCTGCATTTTTTTTTTGGATTTTTTATTAAACTTTTAGGGGTCGCTACCACCCAAGGCAAATATTGGATAAAAAAGAAATCCTGTTAATGTTTGATATTTTTAAATTTACAACACTCAAATACAGTGGCAAAAAATTACAGAATGACACATTAGGTTAGTAAAACAACAAATTAAATATTCGTGTTAACAACAAAGTATATTTCTTCGTAATAGAAAATTTCTTGCTTTAGTCTTTAACCAATAGTAGCAGGAATTGTTTTTGTTTTTCGTTGGTGGTATGTAATTTGTTATATTCCTCCATAAGCACCACTCCTCGCTCTGCGATGTCGTTCACAACTCGCAAACTGTAAACTATTGCCTTATTTGTTGTATAACTTTCGTCGCTATCCCATGTTTCCACATCGTTCTTCAAAAAATCAGACGTCATTTCAGTTATGTGAAATAATCTGTATGTACTGCTTGACACGAAATATTCAAGGTTTTTGTTGAGAATCAAATCACTTTCCAAGGATTTACGTTTAGAATAGTACTCTAAACCTTTATTGTTCAATACTTTCACCATATTATTTTTAGTTTTTAGGTTTATTTGTTGTCATAAAAGGCTAAGCCCACAAGTTCTTCAGACAAATATCACAATTGACCCCTTATTTTTTTCAATGCCATTTTGGATATTTGCTGATTAATTTCCTCATGTAGTTTGAGATATTTTAAAAGGTGCAGATCATTCCCAGGTGCAGATGGCGGAGAAGGTGCTTTATACCAATACTTAGCATAAATTCGAACTGTTAATACGCAAATATCTTTTATACCTTTCTGCTCTTTATTCGATATCCTGAATTGATCTCTGAATAAGAAAATGTTTATCGAATATATCGCTTTCGCCATTTACCGAGCTCTACGAAAGCCTTTAGGTGCTCTGAAGGACGTTGGTTTTTCTAGTGTACCTCCCAGGAATATAACAATCAGCTGTAACAGTTCTTTATAATCATCCCTCGGCTGATGTAACGTTATTTATTCTTTTGCAAAAGTAATGATCTCACTTGAAATATCTTTACAATCTTTAAACAACGATATATCAGAAGAAACTGTTTTAAAGTCCCCTTGATTAATATTTGTCTAATTGTTTTTGAATCGTTTAAAAATATAATATTTTGTCATTCCTNTGTTTTAAAGTCCCCTTGATTAATATTTGTCTAATTGTTTTTGAATCGTTTAAAAATATAATATTTTGTCATTCCTTTTTTTGGCGAATTTTAACAGACAACCCTTTCTTTAATTTTTTCCTATTCAGTGTGAGGTATGTCTAATGTGGAATACTACTTCAACTGAAAAATTGGGTTTGTGTTGCATTTATAGTATTAAAAAAATATTATTTAATGTTATATGATGATTTATTTCAAGAGGCGTTATCCTGTAATTATATGCGATCATGAAATATCATTGCTAGTAGGGGTAAGAGCGAGCTGGGACACGGGACTAAGGGAGTAAGATTCCAGATTCGCCTGGGACCTTGATTGAATTCGCAGCTGGGTGTCGCGCTCGATGGCCTAGGACGGCCATGCTTGCATACATTATTGAAACGCAACCCACAACCACCATGGTGTATGTAGGTGACCATCACATAGATCCAGTAACCTTTAACTCGATCCCAGTGACCTTGATTTCGAAAATCGAAAAAAGTAAAATATCGATAAAATCAGGAAACCAAGAACATTNAACTCGATCCCAGTGACCTTGATTTCGAAAATCGAAAAAAGTAAAATATCGATAAAATCAGGAAACCAAGAACATTACTGACCTGGAGTGCAATGTTTTATGTGGGTGACAGTGACCCCAGAGACATTTAATTTAAAAATCGAAAAAAAATTGTGGAAAAATGAAATAATTAATTCTGTAAAAATATAGCAATACTTTCCCCACCGGCCATGGTGTATGTGTGTGACCATGAGTTTGACCCCAGTGACCTCGACCACCAGTGGCTTTGAACTGCAAAAATAAAATATCTAGCAATCGAGAAAAATATTACATGGTTTACCCTAGCCATCATATTGGATGAGGTTGACTTTGACCTCGGTGATTTTGAACTCGAAAAATTGAGACAAATCGCAAAAATCATTAAAAAAAACTCGTAACAATTTGCGAAAATATTACAATACTAACTTCATATGCCATGTTGTGTTGAGGCTACCTTGGCCTTGACACCAGTAACCTTGAAATGTAAAATTCTTAAAAAAATCAAAACATTCTAAAACCGAGAAAATTTTTACTACACTGAGTATGGCCGACATTTTGTATGTTGGATACCCTGACCTTGACCACAGTAATATCAAAAATTAAAAATGTATAAAAATTGAAAAATCTAAATAAACTTGTGAAAATTATGGAAAATATTGTTATCCTGTCCTCAAATGCCATATTGTATGTAGGTGACATAGACCTTAATCCCAATGACCTTGAAATGGAAAAAGTAAAATTATTGACAAACAAATAGTAAATCTCTTAAAAATCCAGGAAAAACACATTAGTGACAAAGACCACCATGTTGGATACGGGGGACATTGACCTCAGTAACCTAGAATTTGAAAAATTAAGGAAAAAACGAAGAAAAAACGGGGAAAAAATAATGTTGCTGATGTGAAGTGCGATATTGAATTTACTTGGCCTTGATCTTGACCCCAGTAATCTTAAACTGAAAAATCGAGAAGCTATTTTTAAAAAACGAGGGAGACTTAAGTAACTACGTTGTATGTGTGACCATAAGGGTTTTATTCTTGTAAAGGTGTCAAAGCACAGCCGCTCCCAGGTACGACGATTTGCAGGCAACTGATAAGTCGGCTCCCCTCGACCTCCTGTGCCAACTAATCATTGTCAACAACGTCGATAAATCTGCCGATCTTCCCCCCCATTTCGAATAACTGGCTTTTCATATCACACATCTGCTCTCACCTATCCCTTCACCCACACCACCATTAAACCACACGACTCTCCACCTTTGTCACAATAGACTCGCTATAGCTCGCAATCCAAGCTTACCACCAACCCACCACACGCCTCTCCACTCCCCTCACTGACCGACAACAAACCTCTCCCACCTATCTGCTGACACTCATTCCCTCCCTCTCACTGGAGGTAGTTTACTTCATTCCATTTACTCACTACAGTTATACCGATTAGCCAGTTACCCTCGAACCCTACCAGTACTTACTGAAGTTCGACACACCATGCCCCCAATAACTATACTAGGCCCCCGTCCCACTACAGTAACTTTAAACAGCTCGATTTACTCATTATAATTCGTCACACTCCACCCTACCAGGATGTTGCATTGGCTATTTCGTTGGTCCCCATAACCCCCTCACTATCACTCGTAGTTTGCTGTTGGTCACGCAAAATCGTGACCTTTGCAGTTAGATAATGTAACCAAAGTTGCCTGAAGTAACAGTTATCTGTCTTATGATAAATATGATAAATGTTATTGTCTCTTATCATAACTATTTTACTTTAAAATTATATGGTGTTCGTCACTTCCATCACATTATGCGTATTATTATCGACCGTGGTCGTAAATATGCACATATTTTCGCACCAAAGTAAAAGACAGCTTAAATTTTAAGAATAGAGATCAGGATGAGGCGTTTGTTTAATTTCTTCACGCATTTGCCCGAGCTATCTCGGGTAAGCAAAATGTTCCTAAAGGAATTTGCCCGAGATATCTCGGGCTGGCTGAAAATATCTTCGTAAATTTTCAAAATTCAGAGATAGCTCGTTCTGTTCGTTTCTTTGGCAGTAGTTTACTCTTTCGCCACCAGAGAGCAGCTCTGATAAGGCATTTTGTAAGTAAGTTAATTTTTTCAATACTAGAGAGCAGCCGACCGTAATAATACAAAGTTCCTAGTATTTAATTGATGCCCTAGTTAACACACAAGTTCGTGTCGTTTATTCCGATGGTTAGGGTCGATTTATGACGAAAAACGATTATGTGTTTAGCATGAACGTGTAGAATTAGAAGTACTTTAATAACACTATTTATTAACGCGTGTGGGGATTGTGAAACGTGCAGTAGTAATACTTTAATTTTTACATGCGTTCGCTAGATACGTACACGTTTTTCATCGTAAATCAACTCTTAAACGTAAGAAGGGGCATTTTATTAAGTTATTAATAATTTTTAGTTCCAATAAGCTCTACAGATCGCACTACCGTATCACGCAGGTGTTGCCGCGTATTTGCTACGCTTATTTTTTCGTACAAGATTGCAGCACTGGTANTAGAATTAGAAGTACTTTAATAACACTATTTATTAACGCGTGTGGGGATTGTGAAACGTGCAGTAGTAATACTTTCATTTTTACATGCGTTCGCTAGATACATACACGTTTTTCATCGTAAATCAACTCTTAAAAGTAAGAAGGGGCATTTTATTAAGTTATTAATAATTTTTAGTTACAATAAGCTCTACAGGTNGCTAGATACGTACACGTTTTTCATCGTAAATCAACTCTTAAACGTAAGAAGGGGCATTTTATTAAGTTATTAATAATTTTTAGTTCCAATAAGCTCTACAGGTCGCACTACCGTATCACGCAGGTGTTGCCGCGTATTTGCTACGCTTATTTTTTCGTACAAGATTGCAGCACTGGTATGACAACTGTCAGTGACTACTTTTCGCACAAAGAGCTTCGATTATTGTCGCGAATTCAATGGTACTTGCCTCGTTTTTTTGTTTTTTTTTTGTTTATCAAGTATGTTTATAACTCTTATATTCGGTCTTGTTGCCAAATAATTGTGTACACAGTGCATAGATTTTATTTTATATAATATTTCAATACGAAATATTCCCAAAGGTGGTTTTTATTTTTTACGTTTTTGAAAACGTAAAGGGATAAGTTCTTAATGAGAAGTAATGAGACATTTTGGTAATGAAATTAAAATGTTATTAGAACTGTCATTGAATGTAACAGTGACACTACCGATTTTGAAATTAGCAGTTCCGGAAGTGAATAATTATTTTCAAGTGGTAGCAGTGAGGAATTAGAAGCTGAAAACTTGATTTGGCTGACATCCGTGCGTGGTGTGAGATAAATACAGCTGGTGTGTTACCACCATTTCCTCCAGGATTCACTTTTTTTTAATAGAACCGAAAATAAATTTTTAAGTAAATGCATCTGGAGACATTTTGCAGTTCTTAAACAAATATTTAATGAGAGCTTGATAAGTTTGATTACCAGGGAGACAAACTTATATGCAGAACAATATATACAAAGTAAATCAGCGCCCGCCACTCCCAGGTCTCAGTGGCGGCCAACCACAAAAAACGAGGTTCGGACATTCTTTGCTGTAATTATTTTGCAGAGTGTAATAAATAAATCGAAAAAGAAACATTTTTGGTGCAAAATCCATTGTTGAGCACACCGATCTTCCCACTAATTATGTCTTACCGAAGACTTGTTTTGCTGAAGAAGTTGCTTCAGTTCTCTAATAACACAACTTACGATCCAAAGCAGCATCTCTGGCCAAAAATAAACAAAATTTGCCCTGTTATGAATCACCTGAACAAAACATTCATGTTTCTCTATACGCCAGACAAGGATGTCTCAATCGATAAAAACCTCATGCTTTATAAAAGAACGCTTGGGTGGGTACAATACATTCCCCAGAAGGAATCAAGGTTTGGTTTGAAGACATACATATTGTGTGAATCGAAATCAGGCTATTTTTGGAATTTTATAATCTATACAGGAAAGAAGGCAGTGTTGGAAATAGTAAACAATGACCTTCCAAAATCATCCCATATTGTAGACGCTCTGATAAATCCGTTATTAGACAAAGGGCATTGTCTTAAACGCACAACTTCTAGACTTCTCCACAGCTAGCAGATTTCCTGATTCAGCATAATTTGGACACATGCGGGATTGAAAGATTGTCTGGTTTAGATATGTCACCAACTGTAAAAAAAAACGGGGAAAACTAAAGAAGGGTGACATTTTTGCAGCATGGCGTAAGAAGTTCACTGTTTGGCGCTGGAAAGACAAAAAATACATATGCTTGCTCTCAACTATTCATAACAGTGAAATGGTCGTTGTAAAGAGAATAAACGTCATAATGAAGAAGTCCAAGTTAGTTGTAGACTACAACCACACAATGAGAGGTGTTGTCAGGGTAGATAAGCACTTGGCTAACCTCCTTATTCCGAGGACACAAAAAAATATTTTTCCACCTTCTTAAACAGGCTTTATGGAATTCAGTTATTTTGTTCACGAAGTCTGAAGGACGACTTGCTCATCTTGATGACTGGCTTCTTTTGATCGAAACTGTGTTCGAGAAGTATCATTCTCACGAATACTCGTCTCGAGGAGGTCGGCCAGGGACAACGCCTAATTACCTAATTCTCTTCGGTTAACAGAGCGCCACTTCCCGGAAAGTATCACACCAACCGAGATAAAAAAAAATGGCACCCATATGACTGCAATGTTTGCAACTCGAAGAGAGATGTAAAATGTAAAATGATTAGGAAAGAGAGAGAGCAGGTACTTCTGTCCTGAATGCGACGTAAGACTGTGTGTTGCACCTTGTTTCAAACTTCATCACACGAAAACCAATTTCTGACTCATTTCGGCAGTGTGTGTCCAAGATAATTTTTTTCTGTTATTTAAGTAAAAAATTTATATGAAACAGTATGTACCCGTTTCCAAGAAATTCAGGCACATAACACAAAACCATAAAATAAACAGAAAGTCTTAAATCTTATATAGCCCATTGTTCCGTGCGGTGGCTCAGTTTACTACGTCACTGACCTTGAGTAATCAAATGACCGGCAAATGTCATCATATTTATAACATCTTCATACGCGCTGTAGAGGGGTGTTAAAAACAATTATCATTCAATTTAAATAAACTAAGTTGACCTTTGTACCTTCGTTACCCTTCCAAGTATGTGGAAATTATCACTTTCAAGTTACTAGTGCCTTGGACCAAATCAACGTTTGTCTGAATAATTCTCTTTTACCACTGAAATTGGCAATATTATTCAGGAGGTCTGCCTTAGGTGCCTCACCTCTATATATATGGGGGAGATCCAGGGATAAATTATATATAAATATGAACTTAAATAAATACTACACTTATTCAAAGGGAATATATGTTTGGTTGTTTTCTTTTTGCAGGCAAATTGATGGCATTGCACCGACATTCTCGAAGAAGCCCTCTATTCGACAAGAGGAGGACGGCAAACGTTTGTTGTTCGAATGCAGAATTCAGGCCGATCCTAAGCCTACCGTCAGCTGGTCTCACAACGGTGTGTCAGTAAAGGATTCATCTAGGCATAGGGTGAGTTAAATTACTCCTGCACTGTGTAATTGCTTGAATCCAGAAATGTTATCACAGATACTTGGCTGGAGTTGCTGTTTGCCTGTGAGTTTTCCCGGGTTATTTAATTTCCCCACTTTTGCATTCCGCAGCTCTGACGAACTCCACCTCATTCCAACAACATCGAAGCTNCCGGGTTATTTAATTTCCCCACTTTTGCATTCCGCAGCTCTGACGAACTCCACCTCATTCCAACAACATCGAAGCTTAAATCACCTTAGTTTTTAAAGCGCATCCTAAATCTCTCATTTTCTGTGTAGTTATTTTGCCTAAAGAAAACTGCTACACAGCCCGTAGACAGACGTAATAATATAAATGAACCATGAAAATGTAAAAGGACGTAAGTATAATAACAATGGTTATAATAAAACTCAAAAAAATGATTTACCGCCCGTTAATGAGCGTGTGATTAACCGAAGCCATTGTTTCTACTTCAAATGTGATGTTTGACTCATGATGTAAAAAGTATAATGAAATGGAAATTTTAAATGTTTTTAAGGTGTGTAAAGTTTATGAACTTACATACACCCTTTTAACAATTCATAAATAGCGAATGTTGTGTTTACCACGAAGGGCATTGTCATTTAAAAAGGAAGCTATTATTTGTGTTTATTTATGGTTCAAACCCAATATTTTCGCTCACAACTCGACATTAACATTTCTATTTTCTATTATAATAACAGTCAAGTCACAGTAAAGTTCTAAAACCAGAATAATTCTTGCATTACATTAAAACATTNAGTGGTTTTTATTTTTTACGTTTTTGAAAACGTAAAGGGATAAGTTCTTAATGAGAAGTAATGAGACATTTTGGTTATGAAATTAAAATGTTATGAGAACTGCCATTGAATGTAACAGTGACACTAACGATTTTGAAATTAGCAGTTCCGGAAGTGAATAATTATTTTCAAGTGGTAGCAGTGAGGAATTAGAAGCTGGAACACTTGATTTGGCTGACATCCGTGCGNTAACAGTGACACTACCGATTTTGAAATTAGCAGTTCCGGAAGTGAATAATTATTTTCAAGTGGTAGCAGTGAGGAATTAGAAGCTGGAACACTTGATTTGGCTGACATCCGTGCGTGGTGTGAGATAAATACAGCTGGTGTGTTACCACCATTTCCTCCAGGATTCACTTTTTTTTAATAGAACCGAAAATAAATTTTTAAGTAAATGCATCTGGAGACATTTTGCAGTTCTTAAACAAATATTTAATGAGAGCTTGATAAGTTTGATTACCAGGGAGACAAACTTATATGCAGAACAATATATACAAAGTAAATCAGCGCCCGCCACTCCCAGGTCTCAGTGGCGGCCAACCACAAAAAAGAGGTTCGGACATTCTTTGCTGTAATTATTTTGCAGAGTGTAATAAATAAATCGAAACAGAAATTTTTGGTGCAAAATCCATTGTTGAGCACACCAATCTGTTTTGCTGAAGAAGTTGCTTCAGTTCTCTAATAACACAACTTACGATCCAGAGCAGCATCTCTGGCCAAAAATAAACAAAATTTGCCCTGTTATGAATCACCTGAACAAAACATTCATGTTTCTCTATACGCCAGACAAGGATGTCTCAATCGATAAAAACCTCATGCTTTATAAAAGAACGCTTGGGTGGGTACAATACATTCCCCAGAAGGAATCAAGGTTTGGTTTGAAGACATACATATTGTGTGAATCGAAATCAGGCTATGTTTGGAATTTTATAATCTATACAGGAAATAAGGCAGTGTTGGAAATAGTAAACAATGACCTTCCAAAATCATCCCATATTGTAGACGCTCTGATAAATCCGTTATTAGACAAAGGGCATTGTCTTAAACGCACAACTTCTAGACTTCTCCACAGCTAGCAGATTTCCTGATTCAGCATAATTTGGACACATGCGGGATTGAAAGATTGTCTCGTTTAGATATGTCACCAACTGTAAAAAAAACGGGGAAAACTAAAGAAGGGTGACATTTTTGCAGCATGGCGTAAGAAGTTCACTGTTTGGCGCTGGAAAGACAAAAAATACATATGCTTGCTCTCAACTATTCATAACAGTGAAATGGTCGTTGTAAAGAGAATAAACGTCATAATGAAGAAGTCCAAGTTAGTTGTAGACTACAACCACACAATGAGAGGTGTTGTCAGGGTAGATAAGCACTTGGCTAACCTCCTTATTCCGAGGACACAAAAAAATATTTTTCCACCTTCTTAAACAGGCTTTATGGAATTCAGTTATTTTGTTCACGAAGTCTGAAGGACGACTTGCTCATCTTGATGACTGGCTTCTTTTGATCGAAACTGTGTTCGAGAAGTATCATTCTCACGAATACTCGTCTCGAGGAGGTCGGCCAGGGACAACGCCTAATTACCTAATTCTCTTCGGTTAACAGAGCGCCACTTCCCGGAAAGTATCACACCAACCGAGATAAAAAAAAATGGCACCCATATGACTGCAATGTTTGCAACTCGAAGAGAGATGTAAAATGTAAAATGATTAGGAAAGAGAGAGAGCAGGTACTTCTGTCCTGAATGCGACGTAAGACTGTGTGTTGCACCTTGTTTCAAACTTCATCACACGAAAACCAATTTCTGACTCATTTCGGCAGTGTGTGTCCAAGATAATTTTTTTCTGTTATTTAAGTAAAAAATTAATATGAAACAGTATGTACCCGTTTCCAAGAAATTCAGGCACATAACACAAAACTATAAAATAAACAGAAAGTCTTAAATCTTATATAGCCCATTGTTCCGTGCGGTGGCTCAGTTTACTACGTCACTGACCTTGAGTAATCAAATGACCGGCAAATGTCATCATATTTATTACATCTTCATAAGCGCTGTAGAGGGGTGTTAAAAACAATTATCATTCAATTTAAATAAACTAAGTTGACCTTTGTACCTTTGTTACCCTTCCAAGTATGTGGAAATTATCACTTTCAAGTTACTAGTGCCTTGGACCAAATCAACGTTTGTCTGAATAATTCTCTTTTACCACTGAAATTGGCAATATTATTCAGGAGGTCTGCCTTAGGTGCCTCACCTGTATATATGGGGGAGATCCAGGGATAAATTATATATAAATATGAACTTAAATAAATACTACACTTATTCAAAGGGAATATATGTTTGGTTGTTTTCTTTTTGCAGGCAAATTGATGGCATTGCACCGACATTCTCGAAGAAGCCCTCTATTCGACAAGAGGAGGACGGCAAACGTTTGTTGTTCGAATGTAGAATTCAGGCCGATCCTAAGCCTACTGTCAGCTGGTCTCACAACGGTGTGACAGTAAAGGATTCATCTAGGCATAGGGTGAGTTAAATTACTCCTGCACTGTGTAATTGCTTGAATCCAGAAATGTTATCACAGATACTTGGCTGGAGTTGCCGTTTGCCTGTGAGTTTTACCGGGTTATTTAATTTCCCCACTTTTGCATTCCGCAGCTCTGACGAACTCCACCTCATTCCAACAACATCGAAGCTTAAATCACCTTAGTTTTTAAAGCGCATCCTAAATCTCTCATTTTCTGTGTAGTTATTTTGCCTAAAGAAAACTGCTACACAGCCTGTAGACAGACGTAATAATATAAATGAACCATGAAAATGTAAAAGGACGTAAGTATAATAACAATGGTTATAATAAAACTCAAAAAAATGATTTACCGCCCGTTAATGAGCGTGTGATTAACCGAAGCCATTGTTTCTACTTCAAATGTGATGTTTGACTCATGATGTAAAAAGTATAATGAAATGGAAATTTTAAATGTTTTTAAGGTGTGTAAAGTTTATGAACTTACATACACCCTTTTAACAATTCATAAATAGCGAATGTTGTGTTTACCACGAAGGGCATTGTCATTTAAAAAGGAAGCTATTATTTGTGTTTATTTATGGTTCAAACCCAATATTTTCGCTCACAACTCGACATTAACATTTCTATTTTCTATTATAATAACAGTCAAGTCACAGTAAAGTTCTAAAACCAGAATAATTCTTGCATTACATTAAAACATACTTCTTTCATCTGTTCTTTATCAAATCGTTAATTCTACATCTACAACTGTAACGTGACATAACAGTAATGTGACGTAACCACACTTTCACACTTACCAACACTTTTTTCCAGTTTTCGTTGCAGGAGCATCTTTTTTCTGTGATTTATGTATGGGTTCCTTGTTAAAATTTTATATTTTATTATCTTCCTTGAACAGGTTCTTTCATTAATTAAAGCGGTCCGTTTCTTCGTCCTGTCATATACAGCTTTTTCGCATCCGCCATCTTCATGCGCTAATATAATAATATTATTAAAAAACAAAAGAGAAATGGTATGTCTCCATTCTTGTAGGCATGACATGGAGGAATATATTGTTGTATTATGGTTTTTGCTGTTTATGATCTATATTCCAGCACAGTAATAAAATAACGTTTAGTCCTGGACTAGAGTCCTAATAACGCTACATGCGAAATTGAAAATTAAATACGTGATCAAGAATGTGCTGAACATATATTCTTTTTACATCATCTCATGAACATACCGAAAAAAAACTCACGCATGTACTTAAAGTCAAAATAGCTGAAAATTGGATTTAATCTTTTTCCCATTTTATGATCCAAATTAAAATACAAAGACGAGCCAGAATTGCTTATATGTTTACATGAATCGTTTCATTTGACAAATTTTCCACGTTACAAAAAGCAAAAGGAAATTAAATGTTATTTCAGCAGTGAGGTTTGAATTACACTGAAAAGCCAAAAAAAACTGGTACACCTGCCTAATATCGTGTAGGACATCCCCGAGCACGCAGAAGTGCCGCAAGACGACGTGGCACGGACTCGACTAATGTCTGAATGATGCAGGAGGTAATTCATACCATGAATCCTGCAGGGTAGTCCACAAATCCAATCTGCGCTAATTTTAAAAAGGGTTCCACGTCTGTCACGTTTAATGATTCTCGTCAGTCGTCGTTTGTCCCGATCTTTCAGGAACTTTTTTCGGCCGCAGCGATGTCGAAGATGTGATGTTTTACTGGATTCCCGATATTCACGGTACACTCGTGAAATGGTCGTACGTGAACATCCAAATGTCATCACTACCTCAGAGATGCTATGTCCCATCTCTCGTGCGCTGATTATAACACCACGTTCAAACTCACTTAAATCTTGATAATCTGACATTGTAGTAGCATTAACCGATCTAGCTGCAGACCGCATCGCGTTACTCTGATTGGTTCCATACGTCTGTTATTTGCATAGGCACGCCTATACAAGTTTTTGGGCTCTTAAGTGTATAAACGATATAAGCGTGACATAACTGAACAATTTTTTTTTTATTTTCACAAAGCGGCTAGTCAAAATTTGCATTAAATTTTCAAGTACAGCTAGAAGAATATGTCAGAGAGGTTTCCTTGTAATCTAACCTCTGAAGACTTCAACAACCTGGAAAAATTGTTGCGTTTGGGGATAGTCGATTCTTCAAGACTCAGTTTCGGCTTATTTGTGCTTCACGCACACATAAGTTTCTTTGTGTGTTTGCTCCATCTTTCAGATAAACTTCCGCTTGAGAAATGGCAAGCTCGGGGCATCGAGTAGAAAAATAGTGTCTCAAAGACAAATAAAGCAATTCAAGACAGCTTAAAAAAATATGGGGTTGCTAGTAGACAAGCCAAAACTGGGCTTTGGCAACACAAATGGCAATACATCAAGGCGTTTTTTCCGAGAATCCGGCTTTATCGGCAAGAATCACTGGTATTGAAATTTACATCATCAGAATATTAGGCACAATTTTGCAAGTGATCTCTTGTGGTCACGAAATAGATGTGTAAAACTATCGCACGTGTTTATTGGAGACAGCCTAGTTAATTGTACAGATATACAAATGGTATGCCATGCCTCCGAGAAATAACACAAACATAATCCATGGTCAAGACATCATCCGCCATGCTTTTGTCGCTATTGGTCAGGTAAGCGAGGAGGCCCAAGAGGCTAGAAAGAAGAAATTTCAAAAGTACAGGGAAGGATTTCCTGGAAGGCGTCTCGAACAAAAACAAATGAAGATGTACTCAACGTTATGCTGATATCCTCGGACCCGATTATTTCATCACTCAGGCAGATGCCGAAGAAGAAAGCCACGCAATTTGATTAGGAGGTCTTGGATGTTCTTCGGGAACCGGATGTCTGTTGTGCAGTAGACGACAGCAGCGACAACACTGACAGCAGCGACAACACTGATAGTGCGAACGAGACTGACGAGTCCCAATTACGTCTTCTTGAAATTACGGTACTCCCTAATCTTATGTTTAATTTGAAATCGTACTTTTCGTTATTACAGCAGCTTTTCAAAAACAAAAAACTACATTTCTTAACATGTAAATAACATAAAGACAATTAAATATTTTTTTCCCTGGTATTCAGTGTGCTTGGCCCCACTGTGAGACGTATACCATTACGACCTGAGCAGCGCAAGACCGGGCAGCATGACAGCTTGAGGATTGGAGACGGGTGGTGTTCAGCGACGAATCACCTTTCTTTCTGGATGCAGAATACCGAACATTTCGAGTCTGGAGACGTCCTGGCCAGCGCTGTGATCCATGTTTCATTGTCAAGCAGTACACTGCCCCAACGAGAGGTGTCATGGTGAGGGTTGCTATTTTCAACGATTCCCGTACCCNTTCATTGTCAAGCAGTACACTGCCCCAACGAGAGGTGTCATGGTGAGGGTTGCTATTTTCAACGATTCCCGTACCCCACTTGTGATGATTGAATTAATTCTGATGGTGCTGCGATACATCCAAGAAATTCTGCGACCATGTGAGCTCCCCTTCCTGGTGTAGCTTAATAACCCCATTATACAGAAGGATAATGCCCAGCTACACACATCACAGGTGTCTCTAGTCAGCTTTCGTAACGCTTCCTTGGCCAGTTAGGTCCCATACTTCTCGCCCATTAAGAATGATTGGCACCAGATCGCATGGCAAACTTGGCCAGCGCTACTCTAGTGGATTTGGAAGTTCAGTTGCGCAAACTGTGATGGAATTGTCCTCAGGAGAACCACCAACATCTGTATGCCTGCATGTCCGACCGTATCGCCACCGGTCGCCATGCTGTGGGTTGTCTAACACCATACTAAGTGCATCCTGTAAATTATGGTCCCCTGAAATAAATGCCTAGTGCGGTAAAATATTATGATGTTTACTGTATAGGAACATACTAGCTCATCCTGTAACTGTGCCCACTTTCGTACCCCTGCGAGGGCACCTTCAGGATGATCAATTGTTCNGAACATACTAGCTCATCCTGTAACTGTGCCCACTTTCGTACCCCTGCGAGGGCACCTTCAGGATGATCAATTGTTCTTTTGAAAACCTTGTAACTAGGATTAGTTAATTTATAAGGAAAAATTAATTTATCTTTGACTTTTATTTGATAGAATTTCGCCACTTTTAGATAATATTTATCTTTTCTATATTAACTCTTGTTTAGATTTTTGGATCAACTTTATTAATATGTTTCTCAATTTTAATAACCTGTTTTAAACCAACAGAAATTATTTAGAGTTAGTTTTAGTAATACTCTATTTAACTTTACGAGTAGTTGTAATGCCATTTGTATGAACCTGTAGTTTAAATTTTATATTATCTTATATTGAATGAAATTTGAATAGGGACAGAAAATGATTTAAATTATAATATATTAATTAAATTTTTATTCTCTGTTTCACTATTATTTATGATTTTAAAAATATATTCGTTTATTTGTTGTAATCATAGAGAAATATTTTGCTCGAAAGCATGATTCAAATATCGTTTTTATTTCTGATAAAAAATTTATAATTAAAAATATGTATCATCAATTGCATGGAAATATCACAGCTGTTATTATAACTGTTAGTAATTGCTGTGAAAACATGAATGGTTGATTGAATCGTTTAGTTAACTTTTATACAATATAGAGGTTGTGTAAAAGTTATAAAATATTTAATTTATTAATTTGAAAGCGTACAAGTTATTTTCAAATCAGTTCAAAAGAAAATTCTGCTATTATTTAAACGAAAGGGAAAATATAATAGNAAAGCGTACAAGTTATTTTCAAATCAGTTCAAAAGAAAATTCTGCTATTATTTAAACGAACGGGAAAATATAATAGCTTTAAAAAAATCTCAAAAAAAATATATTATTACCTTATAAAATTTAATGTTATCGGAATACAAACGTATCAACTACTAGATGGAGACAAAAATATATAAAAATATTTTAATTAGCTCAGAAGAAGCACAAATTCCCGAAATAACAACCAAGAGTTAGAAACACACGATGGCAGGGTAACAAAAAATTTTCCTAGGGTATTTGTGAGATGTGGCATATGTAAGATTTAAATATATACATTTTATATATTCTATTAAAAGCAATAGTTTCATAGCAATATATATGAGTTAACATCTGAAGTTAATAATATAATTAATAAAACTAATTTCATCTACACATGTATGCGAGTAAATTCGAGCAAGTAGACCCTACTCTAATACTTAGAAAAAGCGAACATCTTTGTTAAAATAAAATATATATTTTTCCATAATTTAGGAAATAGGTTCCTGATCAACTTATAACATATTAGTTTACGTGGCCGACCAAAGTAATACTTATTTGCCAAATTTGTTTGATTGTTTTCCTGTATACACTGAAGAGCAAAAAACAAAAACTGGTACATCTGCCTAATATCGTGCAGGGGCCCCAGCGAGCACGCAGAAGTGCGGCAAGATGACGTGGCATGGACTGGACTAATGTCTGAAAGTATGCACTAGGCAAATAACAACATGAATCCTGCAGGGCAGTCCAAAAATCCATAGGAGTGCGAGGCGGTAGAGATCTCTTCTGAACGGCACGTTGCAAGGCATCCCATATATGCTCAATAATGTTAGTGTCTGGTGATTTAGGTGTCCAATGGAAGGGTCTAAAGTCAGAAGAGTGTTCCTGGAGCCACTCGGTAGCAACTCTCGACGTGTGTAGTGTCGCATTGTCCTGCTGGAACTGTCCAAGTCCGTCGGAATACACAATGTACATGAATGGGTGCAGGTGCAGGACAGGATGCTCACGTATCTGTCACATACCAGAGTCGTATCTAGACGTATCAGAGGTCCCATTTCATGACAACTGCACATGCCCCATAACATGACAGAGCCTCCACCAGCTTGAACAATCCCCGGCTGACATGTAGGGTCCATGGATTCATTAGGATGTCTCCATACCCGTACACGTCAATCCGCCCAATACAATTGGAAACAAGACATGTCAGACCAGGCAACATGTTTCCCGTCATCAGCAGTCCAATGGCGGTGTTGGCGGGCCCAGGCGAGGCGTAAAACTTTGTGTGGTGCCGTCAACAACGGTACATGAGTGGGCCTTCGGCTCCAAAAGCCCATAACAATGATGGTCCGTTAAATTTTTCGCATGCTGGCACTTGTTGATGCCTCATCATTGAAATCTGCGCCAATTTGAGAAAGTGTTGCATGTCTGTCACGTTTAATGATTCTCGTCAGTCGTAGTTTGTCCCGTTCGTTCACGATCTTCTTCCGGCCGCAGCGATGTCGAAGATTTGATGTTTTACCGGATTCCCGATATTCACGGTACACTCGTGAAATGGTCGTACGCGAAAATCCAAATTTTATCGCTACCTCAGAGATGCTATGTCCCATCTCTCGTGCGCCGACTATCACCACGTGCAAACTTACTTAAATCTTGATGACCTGCCATTGTAGCAGCAGTAACCGATTTAGCAAGTTTGCCAGACGCTTGTTGTCTTATATAGGCGCTGCCGACCGCATCGTGTTACTCTGATTGGTTCCGTATTTCTGTTATTTGCATACGCACGCCTATACCAGTTTTTTTTTGGCTCTCCAGTGTATGTATTATATAAAAATTGCGCGTACGAAATAATGGGAGTAAGAGGCTCTAGGTATACACATTTGAAAGCAATATTGTAGCCTGTGTAGGTTGGAATTTGTTTAATTTTTTCGTAGATCTAGCAAAGTAATCAAACATGGTAACATGGTCGCCATTTAAAAAATATGTATCTGACCCTCTTAAAATATTCAATACTATATTGCATAGCATATCATAGTAGTATTACTTGTTTGTCGAATTTCGTACGAATCGTTTGATTGTTTACCGATAACATTAAAACCTTATTCCATGTAGGGATATCTTACAAAACTGTTGACAAAAGAGGCTATGCANATTGTTTACCGATAACATTAAAACCTTATTCCATGTAGGGATATCTTACAAAACTGTTGACAAAAGAGGCTATGCATTTGGATATTTAACTACTGTAGCTTGTTCATTTATCATACCAAGTATGGTAGAAGTTGGTAAAACGGCATGGGGCATATACCAAATTAACTTACAACATTTATATGTTGGCCATACTGAAGACAAGTGGCTTATCGATTTCAAACGCATACGTTAAGATCGTCTACTATAGTATTAGTTGCCTGCCAAATTTGGCGAGAATCTGTGGAGGTCTTTCCAAAATATGGTGTAAAAGTTTCATTTATCTAATGCTATCTTCGAAAATGGTCAACCAATAACAATATAGCTCTTTAAACTAAATATGTAAATTATAGAGAATCAAAATACGATATTGGTTTTAAATAGGTTAAATAGTTTTCGAGATATGAAATTGTCCCCTAAATATTAAAATCACCGCCATTTTGAACAGAAGTACACAATGTGGTCGAAAACTATAAAAAATCACATGCAGTTACTAAATACTCACAGCTTGAATTTAAGACCATCGTATTTCAAAATATTTTATTTACGATAAATGAGTGTAAAGGAATAGTGGATTTTGACAAGTTTTCTAAGTTGTGTGTCAACAAGGTAATGAATTATTAAAACTCTCTTATTACAGTGTGCCATTGAGTATTTTCAAACACATGTATGTGTGAATGTTAAATGTCAATTTTTTGTAATGAAAATTTTTATTTTTAAGTACAACACCCATTTATTTGCTGTACGACCAGTAAAAGTAAATACAATATGTTTCACTCGTTCTCGACCCTGATGCTCGTTCATAAATATCGAGCTATTGGTTATAATATATGAAATGTACTACGGGCATACCTTGGTGTCNGACCCTGATGCTCGTTCATAAATATCGAGCTATTGGTTATAATATATGAAATGTACTACGGGCATACCTTGGTGTCTAAGAAGCACAGTGACGTCATTGTAGGTTTCACAATAAAACTAAATATTTTGCTTGTATTAATAATAGCGCTAAGTTTTATGTTACCTTTTCACCCCAAGAGTAGCATTAAGGTTTGTTTGGGCGTTATTCGCACTGTTTACTTTTCCTTAGGACAGACATTTGACTAATGCCAGAGCAGTTAGCTACTCTATCAGTTAATTTTTTGATCGATGTGTCTTGTGACGTTCGCTTTCCCACGCCTGGCTGGATCCTGAATTTAAGCGAAACCTGCACTATAGGTGGTCACCTCGGTGATTAATTATTTTTCACTGTCTATACGAGGTGAAGTTATAATTTAACCAGCAGGATTTATTTTTATTATGGTAGCCCGGAAGCCGAAAATCTGTTCGCTATTGTTTGTCTGGCTTTCCTCATTGAGAATATAATTAATAACCGCAGGCACCGCTCTTTCGGCAGCCACCCCCGAACTCGCAGGGCAAATCTCAAACGTAGAGTGTTTGAAATTCAACCGAATTTCCCAGACCGCGGCTCCGAAGCGCGGCAAAACGTCTTAGCAAATCAGGTGCTCCCAGTGCAAACAATAGGGAACTTCCCTATCAGTTTCGGGTGCCCCGTTTATTGCACCTTGATTAAATGTCTACATGTTCACATTCATATACACATCTACCTACATATTCAACAATTTCCTTATAACATTAGCATTTACAAAATTGATTCCTTATGTCTCTGTAGGGGTCGTGGTTTGCCCCGCCTTCTGGGCGTGTAGCCTCTCCCCACGCAAAACTGCGAAAGCTGTCCTCCCTTCCTTTTCTGTCCGAAGAAAATCGCAAAAGGGAGTGTATTGGCACCCATGGCGCCATCAATTATGGCACATTTTTCTTTTGGCATCCTCATTACTATAAAATCTTTAAGTTAAAACTATTTTATTATCGTTATTACCAACACACCCATCACATTATGCTTATCATTACAAATACATGGAAATTTGAATCAATTTTCTAGGACAATTCTAATTAAATTTATATTATTAAATTATATATTCTACTTACTATAGTACAGGAACAACTCAAAATAACCTGTCTCAGGTTTTTAGCCTCGCGGTCACAACAAATACTCGTGCGTTTTACTTCTTATCTTTCACTACTGTGAATAACAACCTTTATATTCATGAATATGTACTGTCAACCATCGTAAACGATTTCGGCAGTTAAACATAGTGTGATTGGATTATTTTTCAGGTCTGATGCTGCAAAGCCGTAGTTGGGCACCTATTTGTTTTTTCCCTCCCCACAAAACCCCCACACCACCATTCAAACAAGAACAACAACGTCTGGCGTAGACAGAAACTAGATTAGAATATACGACAGTTACCTTTCTACTCAGACGCCTGGCAATATGCCTACATTCAGTGGATGACTTTTCCGCCGCAAGGCATAGGGCTTTCCACATCTAATTATTCCAGGCGTCACAGTGGGGTAAAACACCCATTTTCCTGGAAAAAGCCTCTGGTATCTTGTACTGCAGTTTTTTTTTCATTTGTGTCGCTTATCCAGCGACCCTTTAAGTATATGAAGCAAATATGAAGCATAAAACTCTGCATTTTGGAACATAAAGGTGTCAAAATTAAACATTTTTTATACACTAAAAACTCCATGTATTCAGCGAAAAAAATTAAAACGATATTTTGGTTTTATGAAAAAAAAAAGCAATAGTAATTCTGTTATACAACACAAAATACAGCAATTAATACAATCACCTTAATCATCATCAACATTATCATCATCATCATAATTATCATATTTACGCCACAAGCTACAATCTCTTCAAGAAGACATATAACTTATAGGTTTGTTTTTTCTGTCTTTTCTAGGTGCCAGTGACCTAATAGACTAAATTACAGGGTCAGAAGATATTGTATTCATTTGATATATGTTAGTCGCATCTCTGCTTGACTTGCGAGAGCTTCTCTCCTGGAACTTGTGAAAATAGTTGTTCCGAGCTTCCTGGGCCTCTTCGCTTAGCATTCCTGTCGGAAGC